>RCUC01154575.1:0-88302 GCA_003697995.1 Taxidea taxus jeffersonii
GTGCAATGAAATTTCACAACAGATCCCTCTGGTCCACGTATTAAATTCTGTGACTCACCCCATTCGTCTTTGGCTCCAGCCACTTTATCCAGCCATTTGATGTCACCTTTCAGAAAAAATGGCACTCTCCCTACCTGGCCCCCACCGACCGATTAGCTCACTCCTTATGTATGTGGCAGCCACAGTCATCACCTTAGCAAAAAGGGTAGAGCTCGCATGTAACCCCCTGCGTGGGAACAGACAGAGCAGGCTTGCATTTGTATTTAGACTCCAAAGTAAAAGAATCATAACAATGTAGCAGAAACACCTCATTTTGCTGATGAGCACACTGAGCCTTAAGAAGGTCAAGTGACTCATGCAATGATACATATCTAATTGGTAAAAGAGCACAGACCTGGAAGCTAACAGCAGGGAAAGGAGAAGGCACAGAGAGAGAGAGAATAAAAGAAAAAAAAAAAAAAAAAACTAGAAAGGTGAGTTGCGGGAGAGATGTTAAGCTATATGTTTTCTTTTGCTGTGAGCTGTTGTAAAAGGTAAGCATCTATTGGACAATAATTTGGTTTCTAGGCTGTCTCTGGGGACCCATGTTTGGGACTGAAAACAATCTTTGTGGGCTCTGATGGAAGTCATTTTTTTTCCTTCCCTGTCTTAACAATTGCACATACTTATTTTATCGGGGCTCCCAAGGTTCCTCCTAAGGTTTTCTCTTGGAAACAGGGAATTAATCAAATTAAATGTTGTGACCCATAACTTTCTGGCAATGAAAGAAAAAAAATCTTAGACTCCCAGCATCTCTTTTTCCACATTAAAATCAGAAATCAAGCCATTCTGCCTTTGGAGCAAGAAATCCCCAGGCCATTTATCTTCCCACAGTTGGCAAATGTTCCGCTGTCCTGTTGGAAGTTTTTATTTATACCTTTGTGGCTGTGGGGAATTATGCAGATTCAGGTGTGGGTGCAGAGAACTTACAGTTTCGACAGACTTGGCTTTGATGCAGCATGGAGCCTTTCTCAAGAAGGCTAGAGAAATCAATAAAGCATGCTTTCCAAAGACTGGCAGGCCAGTGGGCAGAGGTGAGGATGGTGCCTTCGGAAGGACCCTCCAGCAATCCATCTCTTTCACTCTACAAATTAACAAGGGATGGGACTGAATACCTGCTAGGATTATAGCACAGGCTCATGCCAATATTTTCCTCAGTGCAGATTGGCTGAAGCCAAGGGCAGGGGGTGATAAAGACAAGGGAAGATGTAAAATGGATTTCTTTGGTCACACACACACACACACACACACACACACAGCTTGATGCAGTCCTGGGGGAGAAATTCAAGGATTAGTAACTGGATGCTTTTGCCCTCAAGGAGATTATAATCCCGAAGTCTCTCCTACTAATGCAGAGGAGGAAACCAGATGGAACTAATGCTACAAGGCAGATGGTAAGGGCCATCAGAGAGCCTTAGAAGAAGTGCTGGGGCTGCCCGGGGCAGGGGTGGCAGGGGGTGTGTGTGAGCCATCTCCATGTTTTCCTTGGGAGTAGAGAGGTGGAATCAGAGATGCTTCTTTTTTTTTTTTTAATTTTTTCCAGTGTTCCAAACTTCATTGTTTATGCACCAGATGCTTCTTTGAAGTAGCTGCCATTCGAGATGGGTCTTGAAGGATAGAGGAGGCTTTTGGAGATTGGAGATGGTAGGGGCGTGTGTGGGGGTGCACAGTTTAGAAAGGAAACTATGTAAACAGAGGTATTTAGGTGGAAGTACCCAAGAGCTATTTGAGAAATAGGGCTTATTTTATTCCAGACTTACCATGGTTAGGATCTGCGGCTGGGGATCATGACAGAGAAGGTCAGGAGACAATATTGTCCTCATGAGTTAGAGGGGTTTTACCCCATACCATGAGGCTTGTGCTTATGCTATGGGACTTCTGCTTCATCAAGGCATTAGGAAGTCATGTTTAAAATAGGCAAAATCATGGGGCGCCTGGGTGGCTCAGTGGGTTAAAGCCTCTGCCTTCGGCTCAGGTCATGATCCCAGGGTCCTGGGATCGAGCCCCTGTTTTCCTCGGGCTCTCTGCACAGCAGGGAGCCTGCTTCCCCCTCTCGCTCTGCCTGTTTCTCTGCCTACTTGTGATCTCTATTTGTCAAAAAAAAAAAAAATCTTAAAATAGGCAAAATCATGAAATTACCAAATTATACTTTGTCTTTCTTTCCTGACCCCACTTTCCCCCCTAGTCCGGGTTGGGTGAACACTCTTCATACAGTATTATAATTAGCCATTTCTTGTTTGGGTTGTATCCACCACCCTGCCTCTACTTCCCCACCCTAGCACCCACATTAGAAGTGCCTAAAGACATCATTACTCAGGTACTCAAGCAAAAAATAATAATGAATCATTCTTGATTCATCTCTTTCCCTCTCTAGCTAAAGTCAAAGATGATTCCAATATGTTAGCCCCAGATAACTGTAGCCTATGAACAGAATTACAGAAATCAGGGAGGAGTCTGGTTGGTGAACAAGGAAATGAATTGTGAAGGCAACAGCTGATAGTTCTGTACAGAGCAAGAGAGACAATTACAGGGAATAAAGAAAAGAGGGTGGAGGGGAGGGACCCTGTGGCCCACCTTAAAGAGAGAAGCAGAATAAGAAGAGATTGGGAAAGATGCAGAGAAGAAATGTTGGAAGTGTTGGAAGAAAACCAAGGAGTCAAAGAAGAGTGAATTAAGAAGAATGGGGGTGGCCACCGGGACCAGAAGCTGCAGAGTTTATGGGAGATGAGAATATGTATGAACAGATCCGTGGCCCCAAAGCAACAAAAAAACTAAGTATTACATATTTAGTGCCCCATATGGTTAAGGCTTGGGCTGTGTGCCAAATCCAGGTGAGAAGGAGTTAACAATGGGTGATGAGAAAATGGGGCCCCAGGTGCAGAAAGTGAAACTTTGCTGTGGTTCTAGCCATGCTCTGGCCTCCAAGAACTCTTTATGTCTTAAGTCAGCCTTTGGTGGGAGGTGGCATAGCCAATCTTAGTAGGTCATAATTCTAATGTCCCCCAGTTGTGGGAGCCTGCAAATAATGCCTGAACCTTTTATACTGTGTCATTCTGCCTTCCTGTGAAGTCCATGCATAGAAAAGATAAAGACCACAGTACTTGAAAAGAGGTAAGAGGGTCTTAGGCCAGCTCCCCCTTCTCTGCCCCACAGACACACAGGCACTTAATTTCTGATCATGGTAATATCTATTTGAAAACTCCTCCCTGTGGTACGGGGTCGGGGGGGCAGGGTGCTTGTTGGCTGTGCTCCCGAGAATGTGTGGAAGAACAGTCCTGCTAACCCCAGGTTCTGATGAATGAATCTTTTATTGACCATTTACTATGTGCAAAGTATTACAGAGTAAAGCCCAACTGTTGCTCTTCCAAAGGTCTTCACTACTTTGTAGAATGAAATATATATGATGCTTCGTAAAAAGCCTATATGCTCAAAAATGATGTGAGCTCTTCAGTTACTTAATATATAACACAGAGCCAGGGACAGTCAGAGAGACCAGAAGAGAAGAAAAAAGCAAGGAAGGGCTCCTCCTTACCTCAGTTCCTTATACTATACTGAAAAGAGGCTAATTGGGCATACCTGAAACAACCAGGGAGTACGTGCAGACCAAATTCCATCCATGCTAACGCAGTGGCTGGCAGTGGGGGGTATAGGGATCCAGGCTCAGGAAAGATAATCATGTTCAAAAGGCAAAATCCTGGAGCTGGACCTTGGAGAGTGGGAGCGTGGTGATGAGTGTGGCTGCAGGCAGTACACGAAAGGCTCCTGCCTAAACTGAAGGTAGCAGTTGGGTGGGGAAGGGTTTTTAAGAGGCACGGCTGCCGTCAGGGGATGTGGGCCTGCGTCATGGAGGCAGGGGGGACACACTGACGTGCAAGGGTGCAAGGCATGAAGGACATGGAGCTTGGTGCTAAGTGCCGGGCGAAATAATGAAGTCCCAGGAAACATGACTATCCTCAAAGACCTTGCAAAGCTCTCAGGAGACAAGAGATGGGTAGATACACATCTTCAAGGCAATTAGACTAGTGAAAGTCCATACATTTAATCACTAGAAGTAAAAACCCATTCTACAGGAAGAAAGGATCCATAAAGTAACTTTCAGAATAGTGAGCTGCACATTGTAAAAGCAAGTCAGTGTTGGTGTTTGCCCCATTCCATAAGGATTCAGAGCAAGTCGGAGGCATTAGGAGGGGCTCGGTCGGGTAGAGCAAGCATGTCCCTCAGGCAGTGTCGCTGCCGTGGTTTTACACTCTTCCTTCCATGAAGGGGCTGGGGAGACTGGGAAGGTGGGCAGTGAGTCCATGCAGAGATGGGGCTCCCCTCGGGGCTCTCCCCGTTGATGGAGGATCTAAGGACACAGAGAGATGAAAAGCTTCCCTGAGGCTGCATGCCAGTCATCCTTACATCTGAACAGGGTGCTCTGCTCTTCAAAGTGCATTTCCTTACTTTTATTTGATCTTCTGAATCCACTGAGGTTTGCAGAAAGATGTTGTGCTGCTCCCCCTTGACAGGCAAGGAAATCAAAACCCAAAGGGTTAAAGTCTTTGTCCAAAGTCACTGAGCCAGTCTTGCACAGAAAAAGTGATGGGCCCCTGGTTTCCTGATTTTGCTCATCAACTCCCTTTTTCCACCAGATTTTCTGTGTCTTTGACAAGGTCAATAATATGACTCAGCTTCTGAGTTATCCTTAAAATGCTCTTGCCAGTGGATTAAACGGGGGAGCCCAGAATAAAGCACTAGCAATTTGGTGTTGGCTAAAATTAGTTTTTTATATAGGAGGAGCTCTTTGGAGCCAGGATCAGCCAAGCCCAGGGAGCGAGGCTGATTCTGTGTTGCGAGCCCAGGCATTAGATTCCCCAGATGGAGCATGGATACCCCTGAAATTCACAAAGGAGGAACAAGAATGTTCTTCACTAAATCACGAAACTCTTAACATTTTTAAAAAGATTTTATTTATTTATTTGAGAGAGAGAGAGAGAGAGAACACAGGAGAGGTCGGAGAGAGAAGCATACTCCCTGCTGAGCAGGGAGCCCCCTGTGGGACTCGATGCCAGGACTCCAGGTTCATGACCTGAGCCATAGACAATTGCTTAACCAACTGAGCCACCCAGGCACCCAACATTTTGTTGTTTTAAAGAAAAGTTTTACACAGTTTGAGGGACTTTACACAACTCCTAATAAACATACAGAAACTTTCATCTTGAGAGTGATATATGCTAACGATGAAAACAGAGTGGAACAAGTCACTAAGGAAATCATGGGTGTGGGGCTGTATCTCAGAAGTTTGGGAAAGAGGTAGACAGGAGATCTTATCCCCTTTTGAATGTCCGTGAGAACTTGAGATGTGGGCTGGAAGAACTGTTGTCCTAAACCAGTTTTTCATGTCTTGTATCCCAAGACCAGGAGGCCAGAAGGGTTCTCTTAAAGAATATACCTTTTGTACTGTTAGTTATATTTTGCTTCATTTATTTACTCTGTTTACACAATTTAAAAAGTATCAAGTGGCTAAAATGTATAAGACATACTACTGGGCGATGTTATGACTATACATACACAGGGGATACCTTGTTGTCCTCTGGTAGAGATGTCATAGTCCTAGAAGTCTGTGTTAGCATGTCTTCTATGAAATAATGATCGCCCTTCGTGCTAGGTACTATTTTTCTCTTTTGAGGTCCCAACAACAACAATAAAAATGGATTCCCCATGCAGAGAATAAAGCAAATGAGGATTTGGAAAAACATTTATTATTTCTTTCCTTAATGGAAAACAGTTCTTGGTGTAGAAAACGTGGAAAATTTAGGAAACCATGTATAAGAAAAAATGAAATCACCTATAATCTAATGAAATAACCATTATGCTAATGTAGCTGCAGGGGTCCCAGCTAATGGTCACTGTTTGCCTGGCTTCCTTTCCTTTCTGCCCACCTCCCCAGGAGAAGCTAGAGAAAGCCAAACCCATACTCCCCTCCGCCATTTTCTCTCCCCTTTCTCCACTCTTCCCACTGCCACTTTTGTCACTTAGTCTTTTCAACTTCCTCTCAAGTACCTTCCCAGAATTGACCAACTTTTTCTTCCACATTCTATGTCATTGCCCTAAGAGGGGATTATATATTTTTTTAAATAAATGCAGCAGCAATTGGGCATGAAAACCATCCAGATTTCCACACTGTCTTATTTAAGATCTCCACAAGAATCCAAGTGCCAGGACAACAACCGGGAAGGGGACAAATTAGTCACGGCTGAAAATGGTTGCCAAAATGTTTTCCCAAGAATCGCTGAGTGCTGAGTGTTTCTTCTCAGATCAGACTCTGACCAGAACGTGGGGGTGGGATGCGATAAGTTTTCCAGAGCTTGAGACCCACAACTCCACAACACAGTGCAGAATATAGCCAGTCGGTGTACGTTATGAATACCATGCCCACTGTGCCAGCAGATACACACAGGATAGGCCCCGTTGTCAATGCTCTAATTGGTCAGTTTTTCTGTCATTCATACTGTGAGTATTTAAAGGGAGGGAGTCAGTTATTATAGGTTTAGGACCCAAAGGCCTACCTCATACTTGTCTATTTTCCTTCCTTGTATACCTACAATTTTCCTAAGGTGAGATTTGCTGTAAATCCAATTTTGTTTTCTCTTCAATTCCTCCTCAACCAGGAAGTCAGCATCTTCCTATGCTATAAGCTGGGCATCAGGCAAAAGAGAAAACAATATCTTCCAGGAGATTTCTGAAGTCTTCATGGATACTGCAAATAAAATTTTATTTTATCAAATAAAGTAGCTAAAAGAGCTTTTCTCATGGACTTTTCCTCCATTATTTTTCTAGTTCCAGTTGATATTAGTTATAATAGAGGAAAATCTGTCCCAGTGGTCTTCAAGAGGAGAATCTTGTTTTTTGATTT
Source organism: Taxidea taxus jeffersonii (assembly GCA_003697995.1). Classification (NCBI taxonomy): domain Eukaryota; kingdom Metazoa; phylum Chordata; class Mammalia; order Carnivora; family Mustelidae; genus Taxidea; species Taxidea taxus. The sequence goes on from RCUC01154575.1 coordinate 6,935, forward strand.
CTCCTGTTACTGGGAAGGAGTCTGAGCAATGCCTTCTCCTAGGAAGTCCACCAGCACAGCAGGTCAATGCCCCCTGCGTGGGGAAGTTACTCAAACCCCAGAAATTCATGTGGGCTGATTCTCCTTCCTCAAGATCAGAGTTGCCCCCTCTTGGTCCCTAGTGCCCTTCCTCTACTTCATTTTTCATTTTGTTGATCCTTTTGGCAATAATCAACTCAGAGCAAAAACCTAATTGCATCTATCTTCCCCTTACAGCTCTAACTAAATAAATCTATTAATTATTGAAATAGAGAAAGAAGAATGGAGTCGTTTTTCATGAAAGATCTAGGAAGGCAGCCATAGGTAAATGAATAATTGATGCCAGATGTAGAAATAAAAATTCCTATGGCACGAAATCCCAAATTCTTTATCTGACTTCAAAGTGCCTACATTACCTACAGTCACTGCCTCACCTTGTCTCCTGATCATTTTCAGCTTATTCCCTTGGCTGTGAGTTCTGCTAAATCTCCTCCTTATCCTACAGAAAATACTATAATTAACCCTTCATCCAAATCTCCAACCACCACATTGCCTCCCTCACACAGAACATCCTCTTCTTTTCCATCTGGCTTCTGAGCTTACCTAGTCATTTTCTTAGCCATTCTAGGATCTCTCTAATATAACCCTGAAGTCTTCACTTTATTTCAGGGTTATCTTGTGGCTCTCCTATGCCACCTCAGAAGAACCAAAAAACAGAAAAACAAAACAAAACAAAATGAAAAAAAAAAAAAAAGCCTCTTAGGAGTTAAGGGCTCTCAGATGTAGATTTGGATGCTAAATCCCCCACTTACTGGTTGTGTGACCTTGGACAATGTAGCCTTTTTGATCCTCCTTTTCCTCATGTGAAAAATGAAGCTATTAATACCCACCTGGCAGAGTTTTCTGAGAGTCAAATAAAAGTAGAATATACCCAGGAGCATCCAACACACTGCTTACTACGCGATTGTTAATAATGTTCATTTCCTTTCGCTTCCACTTTGGATAATATATTCAAGCACAGAAAATACAACCCCGCAGATTGTGATAGAAGTCTTCTTTAAACAGCAGGCTTTCCCTCCCAATTATGCTCTTACTGGGATCAGTTAAATCCCTTTCTGAACACACATACACACACACAGAGGGCAGACATCAGCCGGACCACCGTTATATTTGATGACAAAGATAAGGTGTCAGGATTATACAGTTATGGTGAATAAGTAACAAAATACATATTTCACCCAAAGTTCCCTTAAAAGGGGTGCCAATTTCAATCCTCTGGCATTTGGTCCTGTCACAGCAAGAGTTTGTTAGCGCTATTCAGTAGCACCTGTTTTGTAGACCAATTTATCTACTAACCCCAGACATAAAAATGCAATGAGAGAGAGCGTGAGATTTGTATTCGTCTTCTATTGTTGCTGTAACAATTTATCACAAATGTAGCAGGTTGAAACAACACAGCTGTAGTATCTCACAGTTTCTGTAGGCTGTTGGTCCCGGGGGCTCAGCGGGGTCCTCTGCTTAAGAGTCTCATGGGGCTGAAATCAAGGGGTGGGCAGGGCTGTGTTCCTCACTGAAGGTTCTAGGGTAGGATCCGCTTCCATCTCATTCAAGCTGCTGACCCATTCATTTCCTCGTGCTTTTAGACTGTGGCCCCTACTGGCTGTTCCCAGGGCTGGTCTTTGCTTCTAGAAGCTACCCGCATCCCTATCAGCAGAGGGTCCAATCTCTCCGACTTTCCCTTCTCGCTCATCTCTCTGAGCCCTAAACATTGCTTCTCCCTCCATGCCCCAGGCCTAGGGCATCCTGCCATTCCCTGAGCACAGTCACCAAATGCTTCCAGACCTTCTGACTTCACACGTGCTCTTTCTTCCTCCTGGGACACCCTCCAGAGGGGAAGACACTCACATATGCTTTGTGACCGACTACCTATGTTGTTTGTAGAATTCTCCTTGTGATCTGGTAGACGAAGGTCTACCTCGTGTGTAATTTTGGAAACACAATTTTTAAAAAGTGCATTATCCAACCTCACATTGCTAAGCTGAATGCCAAAGAAGTCAGAAGGGAGATTGTACATTTTTAGACCGTTCATGCAATGCTTCTCCAAGGAGGTGTTGCCCTACTGGGGCCTGGAAGGAATGGTTGGATTGAGACAGATGAGAAGCAGAGAGGAACAACTTGGGGAGAAATATGAATAGATGTGTAGTTATCGTCAAAAAAAAATATCACATTCAGTCATTACATACATATTTTAAAACTTTGGGGAATATAAAAATGAACAAGATAAGGCTCCTGTATTCATCAAGTTTATAGTCTTCTAATTGATGCAGAACAGGGGGAGTGGGGGAAAGCAAATGAAATAATTAAATCACAAAACGTGGTAAGTTTACCAAGAACTGGCAGGACCACCAGGTCCTGGTCCCCTTGATGGGCTAGCCATAGGGACGGCTGGTGAGGACACCTGTCTGGGGAGGTGTGGCCTTTATCAGAGTTCTGTTTGCCTTGTGCTAGGTTTCAATTAGATGCCACTAGCAAGAGGGGACGTCCAGGATCAAAGAAATGGCATGGCGGTGCCTTGTGCAGATTAGTCTGGCCATGATATGGATGACCTTGATCATTTAAGTAGGTCCAGGCCATCTTGCAATTCTGTGATATGTCTGAATAACTTAACAAACCCTTTCACATAAGCAGGTGACGGTGGCTTTCCCTGCTAATCCCTGACAGCACGATTGAGTTATAAGGACGTGCTCTTTGCTCTTGCCCTGGTAGGCTAACCAGCAGCCAGAACCTCTGTGTGTAATCCAGGCGTGGCTCGCCTGCTCGGAGGAGGTGGCTCAGAATGTGTATTCAGTCAGACCATTTCTCACTCTTAATTTCTTTTCACAGTTCACAATCTGTGTTTTATTCCATGTGAAAAGGAAAATAACTCTCTCGCTTGGATTTCTTGCTGACATTTCTCTTTGGCGGAGGTCAAGAGAGTATATGTGTGTGTGGTGGGGGGGGATTTGTTCTGAATGCTTTCTATGCCTCATAGTACAGCTCTGTGGCATTTTCATAAAATACCAACCACCAAAATTTTAGTAATCACAGAACTGTGTGCTTTCTCCTTATATCCACTGAAATTCTTTCTCTCATTAAAAAAAAAGTTCAGAAATTAAATTAGAAAGCTAAACTTGATATCTTTAAATTCTTTTGGTTTCAAGAAGGAAAAAAAAAAACTACAGTTTTTCTGATTTCTCTTCAGCTGAATGTTACTCCTGAATGGGGAAAATTGTACAAAAAGTCTGAAGAATTGCGACTCTGACATGAGGGGAGGATGTGTATTTCCTTGCTATTAAATGAGAAGAAGAAGAAGAAGCCCACAGTTATGTCTAATCTTCAGGAACGCAGTGCCCTGTCCAACCCACAAACTGTTGGCAGTATCAGAACGCTACACAAAATGTTCTTTTAAGCTTTTTTACCCCCCTCCCAAACCTTTCCTGTGAAGTTATAAATCTCAGCATTTAAAGACTCTTTTATTCAAATAAAGTATGGACATTAGGTTGGGCCCTTTGGCGTCCTTTCTGCTGGCTCTGTGCTGGAGAGATGGTCCCAAGAAAAGCAGGCATACTTAGCTGGCCGGGCCTGGGTTTGACTTTACTTGTGAAATCCCATTTGTCTTTCCTGTACCCAGTACCTGCTCTGGGAAGCTGTGATTTACTAGCTCTGTGCCCAGAGGAAATCTTGCCCAAGCCCTCATAACATCCTCTTGATTGTTTAGAAAATGAAATTGCTCTGAAGGTAACCCCCCACCCCCTGCCCACCCACCACCTGCAGCTCCTCATCTTCTGGTTAGAGCTGGCCTCCTGATTGTATCTGCACAGCACCCTCTGCGCAACATCATTGCGGCGGGCAGACCTGTGTGTCCTCAGGTGTAGCTGTACCTGGAGAAATCCAGAACAATGTCCATTCGGGCTCAGATAGGCAAGTAGATGCTCTGAAGTTGCCACTGCCATGAGTCAGAATCCAATTCTCCACGTCTGGTTCTTTTGCCCTTTGGGATAGTGACTTCGAGTTTGCAAAGTATGTTTCTGCCCTTTCTCTCCTTGATCATCACAGCCTCCTTTGCTGAGAACTCCTATTATGACCTCAAGGAACAGGCTCAGTGGATTTGCTTAGGAACTCAGGCCAAAAGGTGACAGACACCTTCTGACTGAGAGCAGTGAGCTATCATTGGAAGGAACTAGAAAAAGAAAGAAGGTGGCCAAAATGAGAACTCCGCCTCTGATTGCACAGGTTCAGACAGGGATAATGGATTCCAGCTCGTAGCATACGTCTGCTTATAAAGTTGTCACATAGTGTCTGACTTGGAAAAAATGCAATAAATATTGGTGCTTATAATTATTATTATGAGGCACATATTATGCACTTATGGTATGCCATATTTTGCATACAGCAATTCCAGTTGGCTTTCAATCACAGAGTGTATCACTGTTGGTATAATTTCAAATAACTGTAATTGTTTTTAAAAAGATATGTATTACACATCTACCTATTTTGCGTCAGAGACTCTTAATACACAAAGGCCCATATGACTCAGTCACTACTCTTCAGGGGTCTCTATTCCGAGAGAGAGAGAGATGCATGTGGAGACAGAGAAGGAAGTTGGGATATTTTGGAGGCTGAGATGGTGTGTGCCCAGGGTTCAGCGGGGGCAAATGAAGATAGTTGTCAGTACTTCCTGGAGGGCAGAAAAGGAAGCTCTGAGAGTCAGGTGGCTGGGGAGAGAGGAAGGGCAGATCCAAGCATTGGCACAGCAGTGAGAATGAAGACTGGTATCGTGATGCAGTCTGCCTTGTTAGGGGCAGGAGGGTGCTGGGATGGCTGCCCATGGATTGAGAGGGGAGGGAAGGCCAGAGGCGATCTGGAGAAGCAAGCAAAGAGGAGGGACTGCTCCACGAAGCAGAGGGCTTTGGACTCTTGACCCTGTACATTGGGATGCCATCAAAGATTTTAGAGTGGCAGGGGTGGAGGGTAAGGTGATTGGTATTCCCGGAGTTGTACTTTAGAACATGCGTTTCCAAACTGTCTGTGTTCAGGGAATACAGGACTCTGGAAGCATGGCGAGAGAGGATGGAAGAGGGAGGTGTCTAGATTTCTTCACCTTGGATATCATGGTGCTTTCACTATATAAAAGGCTTTGAGGTTTTAAACTAAGGCCCAGAGAGGTTCTCCACTGATTCAGATCTGGTAGACCACTCTGCGTGACTGATGTGGCCTCGTGAGCCCAGCCCAGGTGAGATGATTAGACCTACCAGAGAGTGGTTGAACAAAACCTAACTGAACAACAAATACATAGACTAGGGGAAGGGTGGGACCTGGTCTTTTTAAAATAAAATAAAATTTTAAATAAAAACCATCACAAGCAAAAGTCAGGTGAGTCAAGAGTAGATTAATTTCATCTAAATAACACAGACCTTTTATAAATTTCATTTTCCATTCAAATATAAAATGTGCTACATGGAGAAAATGAAAAGCAGTAAGACAAAGGTACCTAAGTAAAGATACTAAACTAGCCTATGAGGGGCTCTCCTTAAAAATCGGATTACTGTCTTTTTGCTGCTCACAACGGCACTTGTAAAAATCTGATTTGACCGATAACACACTTAGTAACTTCCATGTGTGTGGCCCTGTTATCAGTGTCACAAGGTGTATTAAAATCCATAAGGGGCACAGAGATAGGATTGGAAGTCTTCAGATCCAAAGAGAGAAGCTCTCTTCCATTCAAATATTTGAATTTCTCTGAGCTTAAGAGCCCTTCTGCACTAAAGAAGAAATCCATCGTTAAGAACCTGTCAACACTACACCTGTGGGGACCGTTCATTTACCATTTACCACAGAGATGGATTTTAGACTGTTCTACTGTCTTATCAATTGATTACCTTCCATGAAAATAGATTCACTTTTAAGTACCATTTATAGTTTTTCCTTAGGTTAGCTATCTAATTGTTTAACAAATATATTAACTACTAAGTCACTAAAACTTTGCATGTGGAAGATGTGCTTGAGACCGACCATATGATACCCTAAACTAATCCTTGGCAGTAACCAACAGCCCAAGAAATCATCAGAAGTATTCTGTGGAAAAGTAGTTGGATTATCAAATAAGTTTATTAAATACCAAAATAGACAAAAATGTATAATTATCTACAACACAACATCTCATAACTTTTAACATACTTACGGGCAGATATGAATCCATCCATAGAGAAAAAATCACTTTTTCCCAATGTAGCTGACTGTACAACTCTTATTTTTCCAAATCTATCCACTCATATATCAAGGAATACTAACATTCTACAGAGATAGTTTGGAAAATGCTAATCTAGCTAAATGACCTAAGATTAAAAATGGCGGAATCAAGGCTCAGAGGGTCAAGCGTCGTGGCTGAGATGAAGCAATAGTAGCCAAGCTAGGATCAGAACACAGGTGTACAGATGCCAGGCCTGAGCCCCTTCTACATTCCCTCTGCCTTGAGGAATTACTCCCCCAAGCCCCTATTGCCACATTCAGTAGACTGGGTGTGGGTGTCAGTCAGCAGTGAGACCAGCTTTGGGGGAGGAACATGTGTATATACACATATATTTACGCATACATACACACCAGAGCTCCTCGGGGCATCAGGGTTCCTTTCACACAGCCCCAGGAAGTTCAGTGGAGCAGGAAGCAGGTGCAGGGAACAGCAGACCACAGCCACAGTGGGTTTGGAGGTCCCTTGTTTGCGGTCCGCATTAACCTTGGGTTGTTGCAAAGGCCAAAGCTTGGCTCGCATTTGAGATCTGAAGCTCTGACATTCAGGAAGCTCCAAAGCAAATGAACCTGAGTGAGTAAATAATTAAACTACCCCCCCCACACACACACACACACAAAGCCAGTACTGAAAAAAAATGTTAGTGATCTGGTGTAAACTCCAGAAAGCCAGGCTGCAGGGAAATAATCTGGCCTTTATCTGCCTCTCTGTGCCTACTCTGGGCACCAGAACGCATCCAGGACACTGGTGAGCCATGTGGGGGCTAAGAATGATGATACAGGGCCACGCCCCCTGAGCTAAGGTATACTGCACGGGACAAGTAGGGAAATGACCCATGTCACTGTGATGAGTAGATGTTAGGGGACCCCAGCTCTGTCCCTCACCAGCTGAGTGGTCTGGGCATGTCGGGCCCTCCTCTGTACATCATGTCCTGATGCTTACAGCCACAATACGTGTGTGATGGTACACTGCGTCCAGGATGTGCTGTGGTCTGAGCAGTGGCCTCATGTAAGATGCTGAAAACAGAGCTTACCATAGAGAAAGTCCTCAAAAAGGACTTCTGTATTTATTGATGTTGTTATTTTGTTGCTATTTTATTGTGGGACCCACGGACCATGAGGTTAAAAAAGAAAATATGGCCTTTGGAATCAGAATACCTGCAACCTCCACATACAGAACAGACTCCCAACTCTGTAACTTACTACCTCAAAAACCAAAGCATAAGACTTAACCCCTCTGTGCCTCAGTGTTCTTATCTGTTAGATGGGGGGCGGGGGGAATGGTCTCTCTGCTGGGACTTACTGTCAGGATTAAAAGAGCTGATGTGTATAAAGAATGAATGAGAGCTTCTGTAGGCAGCTCTTCTTATCTCTAAGGTTTGTCCTATCTCAAACTGAAAAGATCCCTTAACCTTCACTGTGGGGCCAACTCAGGGCATTGAAAGGCTCCTGGGACCATCACGTGAAATGGTTCTAAAATTGTTCCCCTAAGCAGGTACTAGAAAAGAAGGTGTCCTGTCAGATTTTCTGATTCCAGGTAGAAAGCACCCACAGAAATATCTTCTGGACATGTTCCGGTCTATTTTGGTTGGAAATAGAGGAAGTGTTTGTACACGACTGATATTTTGGGGAAAGAAAAAGCAGGGCGGGGGTGGGGGGGAGGAGCAAAGAAGGGAAGGATAGCAGATAAGTTTAATCTAAGTTTGGTTAGAAACTCTGGCCAGTGTTCAATCAAGAATGAGCACCAGCCAGAAAAACTCGGTGGCAGCTGGCAAATGTCCCAAATCATTCTGTAGGAGGAGGACCCATGGGTGGGGAAATGCTGCCTGATAGATGGATTGGATCGTGAATAAAATGCTGCCTTCCAGGCACTGGCCTTTGAATTACCCTGATATGTTGATTTAATTCAGATCCTTGATGCTTCCTGAACATTGACTGTTTAACTTTAATTGTCTTCTGATTTATTAGTAGATAGCTGTGCTTTTTATGTTTCCCTTGTAGAAGTTTAAACCTGGCTTCCCAGAAAGATCCTAGAACCTGGAGCAGAGCTTAGGCCATGGAGCTCAATTTACAGGGGCCCATCGGGCCTGTACAGGCTAGTGCCCCTGACACTTTAGCTCAGTGTCCCCACCCCCCAGCTAAGAGGGGACTGTCCGAGGGAGCCACTTACTGCTGCTGCCAACAAGAAGCAACAGGGGTGACCTGGAAAAATCTTCCCCAGATCCCAGAGGACAGTTTGCAAACACTGAAAAGCTCAGTGGCATGGCACACCTTTCTGCATAAGGGCCATATACTCTCCCTGTTCTTGAGCCTGAGATTAACTACACAGCATCAAAAAAACCTCCCGTATCCCTAAAATAGATCTCCCCTCCCACCACAGCCAGGACTGCACCCCGCCCCTGGGCCAACACTAGTTTGGAAAGAGCCAGGGACAAAATAGCTCCATTATTCCTGCCCTTGCAGAGGAAACTGACAGTCACAATTGATGACATAAAACACTGAGACAGGCTCATATTTTAAGAGTGTCAATACAAACTTCACCCTCAGAGGTCCTGATTTCAAGGAGCACCAGATCAACGTTTATTGCAAGCCAGCTTCTTTTCTGTTCCCACTGCAGGAGGGGGCAAGAGAGAAACCAGAAGCTGGGCTTTGTAACAGGGGGTCTGCCTCTGCAGAGAAAACAATGTCATTTTATCTTACATCTTGTAGTGATAATAATCACAAAGCCCAAAAATCCCAAAGCCCAAAAGGATGAGCATTAGGAATCTAATCCTTGTAGCTTAACACCACTCCATATTTGCGGGGTTCACAGTGCCCTTCACCTCCTTTATCTGCCCTGATCTTTATAGTATCCCACCGAGATGGGTGGGGCTAAACATGACTAACCCCGTTGAACAGGTGAGGCGACAAAATTTCAAAGGAGGAACATTCTTGAAGGTCAAAACAAAGTTTTCTAGACAAAATGGACAACACAAAGGCTATCATGAATGTAGGTGGATATGTGGCAATGCATGTTTACCAAGACCCGTTGGGTCCCACGTGCCCACCCATGGTGGCACCCAGTGAATTAGAGCTGCTGGCTGACATTTGTATAAAGCTCTAGGATGCAGTGCCATTTGACATTTTTCATAAAATATCCCATCATTATCCCAGATCTCTTGATAATAGGCACGATGAGCCCAGTTTTGTTTTGTTTTTGTATTTATTGACATGCAACTTTGTGTTACTTTAAGGTGTACAACAGAATGATTTGATGTATGTAGGTATTGCAAAATGATTCCCATGGTAAGATTAGTTATCTTCCATCATCTCACACAACTACAGACTTTTTCTTCTTATGCTGAGAAGTTTTAAAATCTACTCTCTTAGCAACTTTCAATTGCGCAATACAGGGCTGGTAACTGCCATCACCATGCTATAGGTTACATTCCCCAAAACTGTCCCACTTTTATAGGTGAGGGTAGTGAGCCTTGAGAAATGAATAATTTGTCTAGGGTCAGATATATAATAGGTAGCTGAGCCCAAATCTGTCCAACTTCAGAGTTAGTGCTTTTCTTCGCCTGCCAAGGTGCTGTTCACGATTTTTGATGGTGTTGCCTGCGAGGCCCCCCAAGGTGGGCTTTTCCTCTCAACTCTGATCTCCTGGTCTGGAAGCTGAGCACAGAGCAGGGCCGGGCTCCCATTTGGTGAACATGACCTCAACTACTCCATGAAACAATGGGTATTCTGGCGTTACAGAGACAACTCAAATCTGACGTGGCCTCCCATTGCAATCCAAGAACTCAACTCCACTCTGCTTGGCATTTTTCTGTTTGGAACTGTATTCCTGTTTTAACTCTATCCCCGAGCCTTTCATATTTGTTTGGCCCTTTGTTCTAGGATGACTTCAAAGGAGTTGCTTTACTTTCATCAACTACAGCATACTATTGGCAGGGACCACTAGAAGTTTAACTCGACCTAAGGCTCCGTGCACAATCTTGAAACAAAATGGCAGCCAGTGAATATTTCTGAATACCATTATCTTTATAATTTCAGAGATAATTTGGTAAACTTTGGTCCATGGAGATGATCACAAAGCCACATGATTCCACTATATATACTGGGGTGATTTTTTTTGGTACATATGTTGAGCAAATCTGAAATTTTGCACTGTATTGACAGAGCTGGTCGTTTTGTGGTAAGAATTTAGGAAGAAAATGGTCCAGACCTGAGGGCTAGCAAATAATCTACACTAATATAAAAGTCATAATGGGCTCTTATATTGAGAGGCTCTGAGAGAAACAAAACATGGTCTAGGTTCCAGAAAACTCAGTTGATATAATTTAACTTCCTTATTTTTCTTAAGATCATATATATATAACATAATATATATTCTTAATACCATATATATATACAAAACACCATATATATATTCTTAATACTATCTATCTCTCTATCTATACACACACACACACACACACATACATACTGGCAGGGAGGAAATACGAGACCATCTTGTTTCTCCATGCCTGATCTTTATTTAATAAATTGGTAAGCATAGGAATTCCTTCCTGGCAACTAAATCCATATTTCTGAAAACCTCTGCAGATGCTAATTTAGAAGTAAGGAGCCTTCCCAGTTCATTCATTGAGCGGATACTGGTCCAGTGTCACTGTGGGCGGACTGTGTAAGCACCGTATTTAGAGCAATGGCCAAGAGATGTAACATTTTATTCTCACAGAGCTTGTATTCTGGTCTCCATGGGCCCAGACAGTAGACAGGGCATTAGGTCGATGGTACAATCTCAGATATGGAGAGATGCTGAGGAAACAGTTAAGCAGATTTAGAGGCTATAGAGTGACTGGGTGTGTTTTGATACAAGGGTCAGGTCATGTATTTTATAAATTGCCAAAATAAGATGCAAGAAATAGAAGTTTGCACAGTCAACTGTGTTGGGGGTTCAGCATTATTTCATTACAACTCGCATCTCATTATGGACTCCGGTTTAGTAAGGTAGAAGTGAGGAAATTTTGCTACAATAGGTATTCAGAGAGCCAATTTCATAGATCATAGAATCTCAAAGTTAGAAGGTAACTTGGAGGTCAACCCCAAATAGGTTTTCTGATTCACAGATACCTCCTGCCATATTCCACTGCTAAGGAAGAAATTCTAGCCTCAGAAAGCTCATTACACTGGCAGACAACCAAGCCCATTTCTGAGGAGCCCCAAGCCTCCTTGGCTTCCCTTCTCCTCCAACAAGCAGGAGTATAGAGTGGCGTTTCCAAAGGCCTTTTCCTTTTTCTCAAGCATGGAGGCTGTTACCTGGAATGAATGCCCAGAAGTTTCCTGCAGGAAGACAAGCACTCCACTCCTGCCTTCAGCTTCAGAAACTGCTTCCTCATCTCTAGATCAAAGTTAGACTTCTGTGCAGCAGCAGGTATGAGGGCTGCAGAGCATGGTTTAGGGAAAAGGCAAGGCCCCTGAATATGAAAACAGATTCTCTAGGCCTGTGTGGGTACAGCCTCTGCAAATCAGTCCTTCTCTCTGGGCCTTGGCGTATTCACACGTAACGTGCGAGCATCATGTGAGACCAGGTCTCACTTGAGAACTTGTTGGAAATGCATATTTTCATGCCTCCTCCCCAACTGGCTGAATTAGAACCTTTCATGCTGAGCACCAGAGACCTGTGACTTCACCAGCTGCTCCTCCGCCCCAGGTTCTAACAGCCACCCAAGTTGGAGAACCACTGTGCCGGCCGATCTTTAAGCCCCTCGATTCCAGCTGCAGGATACTGTGACTCCCCAAAGCCAACCAAGGAAAGCTGGCGGCCTGCTTGCCAAGTCCCACCATAATCTCTCCCGTTCCAGTGGCTTTGTGCTCTCTCTCCTCTGTGAGAACTGTGAGCCAGGCTGCAAAGCCATCAGCTTCGGGAGGTGAATCTAACTCTCTGGACAGGTACCTCCCTTAAAAAAATCTATATCCGGTCTTACGTGGAATCAATGCTTACAGTCACCTTGTATCTAAGCAAATTGAACAAAGCTGAGAGCTCGAGCAAACCTGCTTATTTATCTCATGACAAGGGAAACAACTTTCAGTTCTGCAGGACTTGACACCTTTGTCAATAAAATCTGCAGATCTCACAGTATAGAGTTGTTTTAGAATTCATCTTTCTGACAATAGCGGGTCTTCCCCAGAGCAGGGTAGCTCGGCGTCACAGCCCCAGCCCTATCTTGGCCCGGGCAATAGAGAGTGCCTTGTCCAGGTTTCAGGTCTCACGCAGGAGTCATTCCTGGAATTTGCATCAGCCCAGAGAAGAATAAGAAGAGAATTTGAAAGCACAGGTCCCCTTTGGGTTGCTTTTTTCCCCTTTTCATGCCTCTAAAGGAGATGATCGGATTTTATTTTTTTTTTAAAGAAGCGCTTTGTTTTAATAGCTGATTCGCCTGCAATGAGGTCGAACTTGTGTTTTGTTTCTAATTAGCAATAAAAACAACAGGGTATTACGTCTGCTGTTGCTTCGCTGTAGCATCTTTCCAAGATTTTCTATTCACGCTGTTCGAAAGTGCCTTACGCATCGGAAATGTGCATTTGTATTCAGGACGGGCTTATTGTAGGAAGCATTAAAAAAAAAAAAAAAAGGCGCCCCATAAAGCGGAAGTTTGAGGAAGGTGGGGTGGAGTTAGGGGTAGTAAAACCCCTTCAGATCATGTGAATGGAAGCTCCTGGCGGGGTGAATCGCCATTTGTGGCTTCATGGCTTCAGAATAAATGACGCTTCCCGTAACATTCTCCTATACAGGTGTAAAACACACAAACTGGGTGAGGAAAATGGGAGCGTCACTGAAATGCACAAAAGCAGAAAGCCTGGGAAGCAAGCAGATGGCAGATGGCAGGGAGCTTGGCCTGGGGAGGCAGGGGACCCCAGCTGCAGGATCCACACACCTTGGCTTTCTAGAGCATTTGCCCCAGGGGGCCGTAGCCCAAGCTCCATCCCTCCACATCTAATTTGGATGATTCTGTGATTATTATATCACTTAGGGTATTCCCAGCCTAGAGTCTTTTTTTTTTTTCTTCATTCAGGGCTCTGGTTTGCCTTGCTTCCCGCCCCTGCCCCCACCTACTCTTCTGAGTTCGCAAGAGTTGCTGAACAGCCTATTAAACCAAGGAACAATGCAACTTCTAGGTTGTAGCCATACCGGTAAAGTAACAGATCTGCGAGCAATAAGATAGATGGTTCTCTGTACAGGTAATGATGGAATGAAAAGCCCTGTGTGTTATGTATGTCCCTTCCAGCTGGGTATTTGCCTCTTCCTCTTATTTTATTCCTGCTTCCAGTATGTCATATAATTCCGTGCGGGCTTATGAAGGCTACTTTTAAAGACTGTTGTGACCTCCACTTGTCAGGGCTTTGGAAGCCAGTGTGACCTCGTTGGTGGAGGGGCGTGCTAGCTTTAGTGGGGAGTCAGGGGCTCTGCTAGCAGTGTCCTCTGCAAACCCAGTTCATGGCCTGAGGACACCTTTTTTTGTTTCCACACCTGATCTTATAGATGGCAACACCAGATTCTAGAGCAGTTAAGGGACTTGGACAAGGTGACAAGATGGCCTAACTTCTGTCACAACTATAGTTGCAGTGACAGTAGATGTGCTCTCTAAGGACTTACTGAAAACCCCCGTCAGCTATTTCCCGTAGACCCGCAGCCTTGAGACTCCCAAGCCTCATAGGGAACAAACTGGGTTGGAGTCAGGCTTACTGAATAAACCCCAGTTAGGAACGCAGTAAAATGAGGAGAGGGAGAGTGTGAAGAAAGACATTTTAGTTTATAGAATCGTAGGTTTGCATGCTTTTGTACATATCAAAACAAGATGAGAGAATTTAAAAGGTGTGAGATAATTGTTTAAATAATAAGTCAGGGCTTACTAAGTGTTAGGTGCTATTCTCAAGTGTTCTATGGGTATGATCTCATTTTCCTCTGAGCAGCCCTGAGAAACAGGTATTATTGTTACCCCATGATTGCAGAGTGAGGCCCAGAGAGGTGAGGTCGATCAGAAGGGACAAAGAGCTCACGGGGAGCAGAGCAGAGATCTGCCCTAAGCCAGCCCGGCTCCAGAGTCCGTGCTCTTCACCGCTGTACTGTGGCCCTTCCGGTGGGAGCAGGTTTGCTGGTGTCATTTCAGTCCCTCCAACTGCCACAGCAGCCCTTGTCCGCCTTGCCAAGGAGAACCAGAAATGGCCGTCAGCCCCGACCGGCTTGAATGGCTTCTTCCCGGCTTGGTGACAGCGGTAAGCCATCAGCCTGGTTCAGTAACCCCCTACTTTTTACCCTTTGCCGATGGATTGTGACGGTAGGAAACTTCGGGAAGAAGCCCAGCAGTGAATCCCTGTTCGCTGCCCACCTTTGCCCAGGGGACCTGTCTTTTCTGGTTTTAGGTTTTTGTCCTGTCTCAAAAGATGATTGTTTCCAGCCCTGCCTGTCTTAAAAAAGGTGCGGAACCCCAAGACCACATGTGATGTAACTAGAAAACGGTGTACAGTGATAAGGTGGTGCTGTGGTCATGGTCATGGCTGTGATTAGACACCCTACGGGTGTGGAGTGGGTTAAAAGAAGGCCTACATCTAAAGTACTTGGCCCTAACGGTGCCTGACACATACTGGGCACAGCCTGCCGCGGTTTCAAATTTATGAATGAGGTTCAGTCTGTGCTCAGTTTGCAGAAAGTGTCCACTGACTCTGAGTTAACCAGCAGGCACAGTTGCGTTCACTCTCCGATAACTCGTAACTTTCCTTGAGTCTCACATTGTCCAGATTTTGCTTCTCTAGAACTGTGCTAGCTCTTCCACTCTCTTTTAAGAGGCCCAGATAACCCTGCATGGAACGATATGATAATAATTACAAAGAAGAACAAAAATTCTGGCTTAATACATTTATTAATGTTGATTATTTCAAGCCATGGAATCCACCAAGGAGCAGAGTCATATTTTTGTTTCGTATGAACCTCACCTAAGGCCACAGTGACTTGTATGGTGATTCTTCCTCTTCTCTAAGCGGTCTTATTTAAATCTGCACTGTGACTGTTCGGTCTTACAGTGGCTAGGCTCCAGGCTCTCATGCTGTGATCCACCAGTTAGTATCTGCCCGGTTGCTTTTAATCAGCTTTTAGGACCCTTGTTCCTTTTCAGTGCCCAACTGCTAACCAGCTCCATTGTCATAAGTACCACTATTCCCTCCCAGATTGACAGTAATGGCCAGAGAGGTCCTGCAGGGGAACCTACGCAAGGTTTTCTATTTTAAAAACAACATTTGGGAGCGCCTGGGTGGCTCAGCGGATTAAGCCTCTGCCTTCAGCTCAGGTCATGATCTCAGGGTCCTGGGATGAAGCCCTGCACCAGGCTCTCTGCTCATCGGGGAGCCTGCTTCCCCCTCTCTCTCTGCCTGCCTCTCTGCCTACTTGTGATCTCTGTCGAATAAATAAAGAAAAATCTTAAAAAATAAATAAATAAAAACAACATTTGGAGCAGAGAACTAGAGTCTGTAATACCCCCATTAGAGTCTTGTTGCCAGAGGAAAAGGGCAGGCAATTTCGAGGCTTTTGGTTTTAACTGGGGAGGAAAAACACACGCCATGCCACAGTGTATCCTAGGAACAATCGTCAAATGATGTTGCTTCTACTGGTGTGCTTAACCAAACCTCTCCATCCCAGTGGGCCCTGCCCCACAGTTGTCACTGTGTCATCTTATCCCTGACACATATTCGCAGACGAACATATTAAAGGTCCTTTCTGCAGACCAGCTCTCTGAGTCACTCTGTTCACCACTGTCTAGTCGTATATGATATTGAGATATCCAGGCATAAGGTCACATAAAACACCGAGACTCATGAAGCCAGTGGCACCCAGACCCTTGAACAAGGGTTGTTGCCTGCCCAGCGGTGACTTCATAACACAGCTTCTCGGCCAGCTGCCTCTGCTCAGAATGTTTTGGAACTCTCTTTGAAATTCTTTCAAAGCCCTGCCACATTCTTTTGAATATCTGAAATATCTTCATCTTTGGGGGGGAGATGTGATTTATGGAAACAGCCGAATCACTTGGAGCCGAGCCTGGTAGGGAGGTCAAGATGGGTAATGTTAGTTTAGAATTACCCATTATAGTTAGGAGTGCTGTCCGGCTTTTCTCAGCAGTGACTGGTTTGGCTCTCCCAGTGAAGATCAAGCAGCTTATTATCTGTAAGCTCGCAGTAGAAAAATAGACATCATCAAGGCAATTTTATTTTCAGGAAGTCAATTCTTTATTCCCATTTACTGTTGCATTTTAGCAGGATAGCACGTAGAGGCATGTGTAGAGTGTGAGCATGTGTGTATGTTGATTCTGTGTAAACAGGCAAATCAATCTCTAGTTAGGCAAGCAAACATGGATAGATAGATAGATAGCTATGACTATATATGCTGTTTCTCATGGGATATTTTTAATTCTCTTTTCCCAGACATAGTTTCCAGAGTTCTCCTATAAATGTGAACCTTTTTCATTGTTGATATTCCTCTAAGATAAGCAGTTCTTAACTTTTTTTTTTTTAAGGTTACATACTTATTTTAGGCACTGCTAAAAGTTATAGAGCCTTTTGGAGAAAAAAATAAAAATGTGTCCACATTCAGGAGATTTAGAAAGGAGGTGATGTGGATGCCACATTTGGGAGTTTTGTTTTAGGACTTAGAAAGAAAAGTGGCTTAAAATTCCACATCATAGGATATATTTATAGAAACGTGTCAAACATTACTTTTCAAAAAGAAGCTGCAATTTATTTATTGTGTAGCATCTTTATTAAAGTAGCAAAATTTCAGATTGTCTGAATAGGGCTAAGAAATAAGTGATGATAATAAAGAAGGAGAAAGTGGATTGGTTTGTATTAACATTTAAAATTAAAATTGCAAAAAATTTTCTATTTTCAAGATATGGCAGACAAGATATGCTTTAAAGACACTGAATAGGCTAAAATTAAATATTAAAATATTTAGCTAAGAAGCTAAAATTGATTCGAGTGGTCTCAAATCTGATGGATTTTCTGGGGACATCAGCCTGCCCCGGATATCCAGACTTCTTGGTTTATCGGGTTGCGGGTAAGGAATAGAAGACAAATATAGTGCCCATGAAATGCAGGAGGTATGATCCAAAATATCTTCATAAAGGCTAGATTTTATCATGCAAAACTCTCAGGGAAACAATAACTAAATTGAAACCTACCTCACAAAGAGAGAAAGGAATTTTGCCTTTCTCTGCTCTGGTTGGAGGGACCAGTCATTTCTGAGAAGTCCTAAACTACAAGACATTTCTCACATGAAAGAGAGCCAAAATAGATAACATTTCTGCATGTGACCTGAAAACGACCATGCCAGAATATTAGTTTAAAATGCTCCTGGGTTGGTAGAATTGATAGGTAAACACCTATCAGATGTTAAGTGTGAGTTGTCTCTGGAAAAACACATTTATAAACTATGACTTAAAGAATTCACACACATAAGATGCTAAAAACATGAATCATAATGAAATATGATCCAAAATGAATGAAGGAGCATGCTTTTATAAGAGTCAGTAGAAATAAGAAAGCATACAATTAGATCCACTGAGTCTGCAAAAATATGAATCATCCTCAAATATAAACTAAGCAAGCTTCATATGTTTGAAAACATAAAGTAGTTTATCAAAAGAAGAATAAGTACAATAGGCTATGAAATAAGGCAAAGTAGATTTAAAAACTACCCAAATATAAATTCTAAAAATGAAATATGTAATAATTTAAATTAGAACATGCAGTGTCAGAAGAAAAATCAAATTAGTCATAAGTTAAGAGAGAATTATTAAACTGGAAGATGGGTCCAAAGAAGTTATATATAATGTAGACAGAAAATAGTAGAAAATAATATACAAAGGTTTAGAGAATCATAAGCTAAAGAGCACATTTTTCACATATTTTATTGAAGGTCCAAAAAAGGGATAGAAGAAAGAGTAGGGAAAAGAATCATCCTTGAGAACAGCCAGGACTGATGAAAAGGCATGGACCCCCAAAATTAGAAAGCCCCCAAAATTCCAACAGGATATGTGTAAAAAAAGAAAAAAAAAATTTCTCCAGGTAGACACACTGTAATCATACAGTAGCCAGGAGGAAAAGTTAAATGATGTTCAGAAGAACAACCATAAGGCTTTTGGCTGACTTCTCTACAGGAATAATGAAATCCAGTGGACAGTTGCCACCTACTTTCCAAGTGCAGAGAGAAAAATAAATTGTCAGACTAGAAAAATATTAACAGCAATACCATCTTTCAAAAACAAAAAATAAGGATATTTTAAGTCTGACAAAACTGAGAATGTTTACTACAGATAGAGTCTCCGTAAAGAGATTTCCAGAGTATGTACTCAGAAATAAGTATATAGGCACCTGGGTGGTTCAATGGATTAAGCCTCTGCCTTGAGCTCAGGTCATGGTCTTAGCCCTGGGATCAAGCCCCGCATTGGGCTACCTGCTCAGCGGGGAACCTGCTTCCCCCCTCTGTCTGCCTGCCTCTCTGCCTACTTGTGATCTCTCTCTCTATCAAATAAGTAAATAAAATATTAAAAAATATATATGTGTGTGTGTGTGTGTGTGTTTATGTAATGTTGGAGAAAGAAGGTCTGAGATGTCAGAAAATACAGTGAACAAAGAAAATGGGGGGAGGGGAAGTGTGGATAAATTTTAAAATACAAATATTGTCTATACAAAACAATAAAAATAATGTCTAGTGTTAAGGAAAAGATAGAAGTGAAAATGCTAAATAATTATAGTATAAGTGCCTAGGAGTAATAAGATTAAAATATTTAAAGTTTAATGTTCTGGAAAAGGCTAACAATAGTTAACTTTCAACATTATTACATTAAAATATGGGTTTCAGAATCTTAGGGTAGCCATAAGTAGGTAGATTTAAAGGTGTAACTTACAAGCTGTTAAGGAAGGGGAGGAGGAAAGGGAAGGAATGACCAAGAAATAAATTAAGAAAGGAATAAACTTAAAAAACTGAAAATTGTACAATATGAAGCACAAATAAATCCAAATACATCAGTAATCACAGCAAACATAAAAAAAATTTTTTTTAAAGATCAGATTGGATCCTAAATTCATAATCCAGTATACTGGTTATAAGACATGCACCTGAAGCATATGAAAACATTTGGATGAAAATAAAGGTGTGGGAAAATTATACCAGCTGAATAGTAATAGAAAGCTGATGAACTGATAGATTAATATCAGCCAAAAGAGCTTTTAATGACTTTTGCCCTAGTGGTCAAAAGGGTCATAACACCACCTTAATGCTATATTGTTTAGTTAAAACCTACTCAAAAACCTTAACTTGTATGTACATAAAAACATAGGTAAAGACTATATAAAGTGAAGATGATAGAATAAAATTGATAAAGATCTCAGAATAGAACATTTCAACCAATTGTTCTCAATAATGGATCAAGAAAAAAAAACGGATTGAGAAAGGTTATAGAGTATTGGAGAAAACAACTTGCAAGTCTCATTTTAATAAATATACACAAATGCCACATCAAACTACTAGAAAATACAGCAAAACACACATAGAACAATAGTGAAAATTGATGACATGCCAGATCATAGAGCACAGCTAACAAATTTCAAAGAGTCATGCCATGGTTCATATTGTCTAACAGAAGGCAATTAGATTAAAATCCAATAATGAAAAGGCAATTTTAGAAACCTCAAATTGCTGGAAATTAGAAAATATACTTTCTAATTAACTCATGGGTCAAAATATTTAGAATTAAATATTAGTGGAAATACAGCATCTCAAAACCTGTAGAATGCAGCTACGTTGGTTCTTAGAAATTTTGAGGTTTAAAGATTTATTTTAGAAAATTAAAAAGGCTCTATAAGAGACTAAATCAAGAAAATCTTACCATGCAACTTGAGAAATTAGAGAATTATTTTTATATGAATATACTCAAAGAAAGTGGAAGAGAAATCATAAAGATAAAAGCAGAAATCGATAAAATACAAAGCACAACTGTAACAGAGAGACTCGTGAAAGCCAGATATTTTTTTAAAGACTGATAAAACTAATAAATGTGTGATAAGAAAATTGAGGGAAGAAGGTAAGAACAGAAGGCAAAGAAAGATAATGGAGAAAGAAGGAAAGATGAAAACCAGTGTTCTGGAGGTGTACAGCTGCAAAAGCATTTCAGATGAAAAGACTAGGGCGCCTGGGTGACACAGTCAGTTAAGTGTCTGCTTTCGGCTCACGTCATGATCCCAGGGTCCTGGAATTGAGCTCCACGCTGGGCTCTCTGCTCAGCAGGAGAGTCTGCTTCTCCCTCTTCCTCTCCCTCTGTCCCTGCTCATGTACTCTCTCTTTCTCAGTCACTCTCTCAAATAAATAAGTAAAATCTTTAAAAAAAAAAAAAAAAAGACTAACACATTATGAACAACTAGAGCAACAATATTTGAAAATCTAGTTTTAAAAAAGAATATAACTTACCAAAATTGGTTCACGAAGAAATAAAAATTTTTTTTCTGTTGATCAGTAAAGAAATCAATAGTTTTAAATCTTCTCAATAAAACCCAGTCCAAAAGAATTGTAGTAGTCTTACCAAGAATTCCATTCTTCTTCTTCTTCTTCTTCTTTTTTTTTTAAGAGAGAGAGTGTGCAAGTAGGGTGGGGTGGGGGAGGGATGGGCAGAGGGAGAGAGAATCCCAAGCAGGCTCCATACCTAACATGGAGCCCAGCGGGGTGCTTGGTCCCACAACCCTGTGAGATCATGACCTGAGCCAGAATCAAGAGTCTGATTTCCATCCAACTGAACCCCCAAGAATTCCATTCTTGGACAGACTTGCTCATAGCTCAGAAGAGGGAACTGTCCCCAAGATGCAGCCTAGATCACTATCAGACAAACACAGAAGGAGAAAAACAAATAAATAAATGGTCAATCCCCCATATAAACATAAATATAAAAATACAAACAAAATAATAGCAAACCTAATGTATACACGAATTTAAAAGGATACATTCAGACCAATTTGATATAAGTCAGAAATAGGATTTTGACTTGACATTAGAAAATATATTAATGTGATACCCCCTATTAACAGAACAAAGGGAAAAAGCCAGATGATTATCTCAGTTGATACAGAAGTCATCCAATAAAAGTCAACATTCATTTGTGACAAAAGCTTTCTGCAATCTGAGAAACTTCCTCATCCTGATAAAGGATATCATAGAAAAGCCCCCAGTAGGCATCATATCTAACAGTGAAACATAAGAAGCCTTCCCTTTAATATCAGAACAAGGCAAGGTTGCCCACTGTAACTGCTTCTATTCAAAGTTGTGTTAAAGGTCTCAGCCAGCAATATAAGGAAAGTCAAAGAAATAAATGGTATGAGGTTTGAAAAAATAGAAGTAAAACAGCGTATGACATGATTGCATTCAAACCCAGAAATAATACAGGTACAAGTTCTCAAAATTAATAAAAGTATTATAAGATAAATTTACTAAATAAAATGGAAGAACCTTTTTGATGTATATTTCTATTTGTTGCTAGTACATAGAAATGCAGGTTTCTAAAGACAAAAATAATAGGGTACTTAGAAATAAATCTGAAAGAATGTATGCATGATTTCGTTTTTAAAACTGAGACTTCCTGAAGTATATTAAAAATGAAACTAGGAAGCTATTTATTGATGGATAGACTCATTATCATAAAGGCATCAATTCTCTCTAAACTGATCTATAGGTTTAGGGGAATTCCAATCATCAAAAAGAAGACTTTTTTTTTTTAACTTATAAGATAAATCTAAAACTCATATGAAGAGCCTTTATGTCAGAAAAAAGTAGCTAAAGTCCTACTAAAGAAGAAAAGATGGAAAGACTTAACCCAACACGTATTAAAATACACTTCCAGATTGACTGCATAATTTAAGTGTGATTGATGAAACTTTAAAATTTTAGAAAACACTTTATGACCTCAGGATGGGAATGTATTTTTTTTTAAGATTTTATTTATTTATTTGACAGAGACACAGCGAGAGAGGGAACTGAAGCAGGGGGAGTGGGAGAGGGAGAAGCAGGCTTCCAACGGAGGGGAGAGCTCAATGCGGGGCTTGATCCCAGGACCTGAGCTGAAGGCAGACGCTTAATGACTGAGCCACCCAGGCACCCCAGGAAAGTATTTCTTAAGGCAACAACAACAGCAAAAAAGTGAAAGCCATAAAGAATTGATAAATCTCTCTTAATAAAAAATGTTTATCAAAAGACATTGTAATGATAGTGATAACCTATCCACTGGGAAAGTATTTGCATTGCATATAACCAACAAAGGAGGAGGATTCTGAATATTTACAGAATTCCTACAGTTTACTAAGAAGCAACCTGATTAAAAAAAACAACAACAACCTGGATGAAAGACAGGAAAAGGCATTTCACGAAGGGGACACCAGAAAGATTGTCACCCTTTCGGTAATCAGGAAATGCAAATTAAAGCTCTGTAGACCAGATTGGCAATAATTAAAATCTGATAAGACCCGGGGTTGGAGAAGTTTTACAGCGATGAAAATTCTTTATACACTGCCAGTGGGAGTATTGGTTGGTACAATCATTTTGGAAAACAGTTTGGCATCATTAAGTAAAATCAAAGATGTATTACTCAGCAGCTCCATTCCTCCAGAGGAACTTGGCGTGCATACATGTATGGGGGGAGAAAATGCCAGAGCGCTCAGGGGGCACCTTTAAAAAAAATAACAAATGCTAGGCACAACTTGGGTGTCCGTTGACAGGTAAATGGATCAATTAAGGGTAGGTTATTTATACAAAGGAAAGCTATTAGCAAAGAAAACTAGCAACACAACCACAGCTGGATAGATAGATAGACAGATAGATAGTCATATGTATATGAATATTAGAAATAGGATGTTGACCAAGAAAAACATATGAATTTTTCTACCAGGTTCAAAAGTATGAAAAAAGAAGCAGTATAGTGTCCGTGGATGCGTAAGTCTATGTATATATGAAGGGAAGCGGGGGTTGGGCAGGGTTGCCTATGGATTTTTGTAGATCACACAAGGATATCCAGCCAGATGGGGATTGGAGCTAAAATCTAGACCTTTGAAAGCTACTCCCAGGCGTTTTACCCTAGTGTGAGCAATACATGTCAACTCAAAGGAAGGGGGACATTTTTCAAGTTTCCTCAAAGGCACTGTGTGGGGAGTGGAGGTAACATAACACAGAAGTGTTACAGGTATTGGCAATATTCAGTGTCTCAAGCTAGGTTGTAGTAAATACATAACTGGCTGTGTTATCATTATTTTGTAAGTGAACATATGAAGAACACATTTTTTAAATGTACATAGACATACATATATCCAACATACATGGGTAATTGCACAGATAAGGTGTGCAGTTCAAACTTGCATACTATATAGAACAGATGCACCGTGTGTGTGTGCATTTTTTGTATCTATGAGGTGTGATGTATCTTATAACTTTAAAAATCTGTAGAAAGCGTGTGTCATTAAGTTTTCTTACCATGGTTATTTTATTAACTAATTCAAAAAGGAGTGGATAATGAATTTCCCATGGCCATAACTATTCGTCTTGGCAGCAGATAGTATGTATTTTATATTACGTGCTTGCATCACACATGTAACTTTGCCAAATAGTTTGAATTGATCTTTGTCAGGAAGACGTCTTTTCCCAACTTGAAGAAATCAAAACTCGACAGGCCCATGGTGAACTTTGAATGGGCCTATCTCCAAATCCCAATACAGAGGTTAGGTTCTGTTAAACACCAAGTAGCTCCTAGTTAGTCCTTGTTAGTCTCCTCCAAATATAAAATACTTACAAGGCTGCAGAGAATGGCATCTTTAAGTAAAGCCTAACGGCCAGGAACGATGTTTACCTGGAAGATGATAAGCCTTCTGGAAACAACCTCTCAGAGAATTACCGAAACTAGAGTCTGCTCACACGGGCCCAGAGTTCCAGTAAAGCAGGACCCTCGGTACACAACATGCTCCAAACTTGCAGAGAACAGGGAGTGCCTGTGTGGAGTTGAGGGGCCTTCACTTCTCTCCTGGGCTTCATTCAGCTCTCTGGTCCCCTCTGGGAAGTGTCTCTGGGCCGTGTCAGTGCCAGAGTGAGAAAGGGAGGCACCACCACCTCTACCTTCCCTCCACCAGGCACTGATAGGTCTACACGTGAAGAGAGAGTGGTTGAAGTGACTCTAAGAATCCTTCCCATGTATGTGCAGCTGTATAATGCATGTGCAATGTATGCATGTATGTGGAGCTGTATAACTTCCCAAGGGCTTTCACATGTGTCTTCCCATTCGAGCTCAGCACTGCTGTGAGGAAGGGATCGAACAGCGCAGATTAGCATTTCTGCTTCCTATGGTGGAGAACCTCAAGTCCTGAGACGTGAAATGCCACTTGTAACGTCAAGTAGGGCAGGTCTTCCGGCTCCTTCAGTAGTCTTCCTTTCCTGGGCGCCTGGGGTGGGGGGCTCAGTCAGTTAAGCATCCGACTCTTGGTTTCGGCTCAGCTCATGATCTCAGGGTCGTGAGATGGAGCCCCTCATCAGGCTCCCCACTTGGTGGGGACTGTGCTTGAGATTCTCTCCCTCTGTCCCCCCCACCCTTTCTCTGTGAAATAAATCTTTTTAAAAATATATTCCGTTTCATTCCAAAGAGGACCGGTTAAGGCAGAAGCAAAGGAGAAGAGAGGGGAAAGGGGAGAAGATAAGGGGCTGGTTAAGAAAGGGGCAAAGTAGGTCGAAACCCCTAGGCAGATACAGCAACAGGAAGCAGGGCTGGGTCTCAGCCAAAGGCTGAACCCCAGCATGTTTCCTTCCAGCCTGTCACTCTCCAGGGGGGAGAAGATTAGAACGGGGGTCAGCATTTTGCCATAAGAAAAGTGGTGTCTTTGAAGATGAGCAGGCCCACTGGAGTTGTACTTGGGACTGAGAGTTGGAATTTAGGTCTCTTCATTCCAAGGCCTTTTCTTTGTTCTCTGCAAGCCCTATCAGGCCAGCAGCATCTTCCCCTGTGATGCAGGCTGATCATCTTGCTCCCACAATAGGCATCTAATACCCCGTGGGCATCACTCACAGTCACTGGAACATCATGATGGGCTTAGGTCTTCCCAGAAGCCTGCCATCTCAGGACCCCACTCTCCAACAAGCACGCACACCTTCCGCTTGCAAGAAGCAGAGGCCTTATGCCTGGCCTCTTTGCCAGTTGGCTCCCAGCTCTAATCCTTAAGCACAGCAGCCCATTGCCAGTGGGATGCTGAGTATTCCGGTGTAACTTTTTTGCAAAGTTCTAGCCAAGCCCTGGCAAGATGCAGTTGGAGACCAAAAAAAACCAAACAAACAAACAAACAAAAACAGTCTTCCTCAGGTGGAGGTCACTATGCAATGGTATAATTCTTGGAATCAAAAGACTGAGTTTTTTAAACTAACGATTTGATCGCCGTTGCCTTAGTGTAAATTGGAAATGGATACCATATCTTTAATGCTAATTAGGCATTGCATTACTTAGTCTTCCAGGCCTCGTGTAAATAACAATTAGCAATAATGTAGCAGTTGTGCATGCTGGCATCTTCTAATCCATACCATTGTATACCATTCCAAATTCCTTTGCATTAATTAGGATCATAAGCCAATCAGTACTAATTAGGAAGAAAATAAGTATAATAATAAATGCAACAAAATTAGTGATTTGTATCTGGTCGGTAGTTCCTTCCCTCCGCAGTTCATCAAATAGTCTTAATGCGTAGGAACTTCTTGTAATTGAAACTAATTATGAGGTTTCCCCTGCTACTTTGAGCCTCATGTTCAAATCCCACAAAGCTCATTAAATAAGTAACAAAACTGGAATCTTTAACACATATTGTAACTTGGATCGTGTTAATTAGCACCACACGCAAAAGGCAGCAAGAGGCCGTTTAGCAGCCCCTGCTCTAGTTAAAGGGAAGGGAGATTGGGATCTTTACAGTTCTTCAGGGCTTTGAAGAAGCCAAGCCAGTAGTGGGTGGGCACCGTGGTGAACGAGTTTGTGTGGTATTTCTGGGGCAGAGAGGGGACATGGAATCCGAAGCTACGTTCTTTCTTCAGTGGGGGCATTTCCAGAAGCCCCAGCATAGAATGACAGCACATGAGTGGGGTTGGTGGCCCAGTTGTAGGGGAGTCTAGTTACTCCAGCCCACTTGCCCCAGGCTTGACTACCCTGTGGCTACCTCTCTCTTCCTTTGGGCCGGCTATAGAGCTTTTCTCTTCAAGGTTGAGTGGTGATCATGAAGGACCCCAGAGAATTCACTTGCCCTACACAGACTGAAATTGTATACACATAAACCCATGTGTCTGTTTCTAGTCAAACATATGTACCATTCAGTAGACATATTGACTGTATTCACAGCTTCCAGCGTTGATCTAAGCGACTGCCGTTCCTTTTCCATATACAGCTAGATCTGTAGATAGCTCTCTAGGCCTCACTGGAAAGATGCTTAGAAATACACTCACCCCCCAGTGTGTCTCTCGCCCTCCTCTCCGTGCTGTGAGCAGTCTGCAGTCGAGCACTGGGGATGATGCTGGGAAGGCTGGACACAGGGATGTTGGTTATGGGTTATGGGTACCTACCTACAGTGTATATTACAGTGTATATAGTATTATTATATTATATTATGTAATATATATTATATTACAGTGTATATAGTATATTCTATACTAGAATGCTGTCACAGGATTGTTTATTGCTATTTTATGAAAAGTAGTTACAAAATAATCCTAACAGAAAACACTTGTTACTCTACAACTGGGACTTCTCCAGCTTGATGGCTTGATGAGAAATAAGACAGGACAGATTTCCAGGTACCCCGTTGAATCAGAGCTAATGATGTCTTAAGCTGTTAGTTAATGCTAACCTTATTTGTTTAGGGATAGAATCTTCTGGTCTTTATGTAATAAACTGTTAATAATCCTGTGCACCCATCTAGCTTCAACTTGAGTCTTACTCCTAAATAAAACAGATCCTACTATTTATTCTAGCTCATAAAAAGCAGTCCTTTAAAAAAAAAAAACTCATTTAGCTCTCATTATCAATGAGACCTACTTGTGCATGGTTCCAAGTTGTTTGATAAGAATCTTATAGGCAAGTTTGGTCTCCCTAACCAGACTATTAATTATTTAAAAGCAGGAGTCCTCATGTGCCATCCTGCTTTTGAGACCCATAGAAGCTAACTTGGGCTGAGAACCGAAATTTTCCAGTAAATTCTGATTCATTGATCAAATGAGCATTTAAAAAAGCATCCAGATCACAGCATAAGTATGACATTGTGAAAGTACAAAAATATCGTTTTAATTATTATTATATTATTCTCAGGATTTTTAATGTTTTGTATTATGAATGGGTGGGAATGTGAGAAGTCTGTCATCTTGATATTATCTATTAAATGATAGCTGGAAAAAACTCTGGAACATGTGCAGTATTTATCTATATGACTTGCATTATTTTATCTGACATTAATGGGTTATGAGCGTGAGGCTTTGTCTTGACATATACACAATGGAATAGAAAGTTAGGACGACCTAACTCAAGACAAACCCTCCTACCGATGCTCTAAAGTAAGCAGGAAGAATGATGGTTATGGGTTTGCTTGCACTGCTAAAATTAGCTGACCTGGTTAATCCATTTCATAGTGTTTGATTCCAATGGTCTGTGTATGCACAGCCCCCAACAAGACACACCGGTATTTTTGAGGACATAATCCTACAGTATGAAATGCCAAATAATCGACAATGAAACTAATAAGGGAATAGTTGGACCCTGCCACTAGAAGCTTACAGTCTACAAGTTTTCTTACCAAGAGTTTGTGACTGATCATGGTGAAATTAAATAGAGCTGAGTTACAGTCTTTAACCAAGAGAGAAAAGAAATATCAAAACACAAAAGGTTTGTTAGTGTTTTTTTTTTTTTACTTAACCAGAAATTATAGTTGCCAGTGTTCTTTTGTCCATAGTCCAATGTTACATTATATCACAATGATATGTTTGCATGCCTGCCCCCCCTACTAGCATTGGATTCTGACTTGCTAGATGCCATGAAGGCCAGCAATGGGTCTCAGATGGTGTTTATGCAACAGGGATGCTATTTGGCGTAAGGACGCCTAGACTGGCCTTCTGAAACAAAATTCCCATCCCCAGTCGAGGATGAGACAGGAGGCTGGTCTTGGTTATTAGGGAACCAGGGCAGACATTGGACCTGGACAGAGAAGTGCATGCTTGGGTCAGTAGAATCAAGTCAGTGGGCAGGGGCACAGGCACAAGGGAAAAGCAGGAGCCCAGGTGAGAGCCGGACCCAGGGGCAAAACGGGGGCTGCAGTGAGCAGCCAAGATGCTGGGCAGCCCCTGTGTCACCCGGAGGTTTTCTGGACGCTCCTAACTAAAACCAGAACGAGGGTTGGAGGAGGTGGGGAAAAGGGGAATGGGGCAGGATTAGAGACTCGGTAGAGCCCTGTGGATCATTACAAAGCTCCTCCTCCAAATCATGTTCAAAATGTATCTGTTTAAATCTTACTAAATACAATTTTAAAATTAAAAATATACATGTATGTTTTAGGCTTTATAAGAACATGTCTCAGGGTTCTACAACTTTTCCATCTTGTGATTTTTCTCATTGAAAAACAACAAAAAAGGAAGAAAAAGCAGAGAGGTTGTATAGGAACATAAAGAAGACCTCGAGCAGTCACTAAAATGCTACTAGAACTCTAACTAGATAACTGGATCCGGGGACACCACTGAAACTGCACGCAACACACACGCATGCAACACCCCTCAGAAACTTAACGCTGGACAGAGTGCATACTTCACATTTTTATCTGCTTAAGTGTGGTGCTAAGTTCCCAAGACAGCATGAGCAACAAAGATGAGGTCAGGAGGTACTGAAGGACCCAACGGAGTGGAGGTTGCAACAGCACAAGCCATGACTACCTCGCAGTAATAGGCTGCTTCTTTAGTAGGCGCTCATTTGTTCCTTCATTCCCTCATTCTGCATTTGCTGAGCCCTCCCTCTGACTCTAGCATGACACTAAGTGCTCAAGCTGCAGAGGACAGCAGTGTAGCCCAGGGATCACTGCATGCGTCTGGACTCAGACTGTCTTGGATTCAAGTTGCAGCTCTTCCACTTGCCATGTAAGATGTTTCTGGCAAGTGGCGTAACCCCTCCGAACCCTGGTTTCCTCATCTGCCAAAGGAGGTCAATATTAATTTCTGCTTCATTGGGCCTCGGGAGGATTAAATCTAAGGATGCCTGAAAAGCTCTCAGGCCAGTCCGTGGTGTGAAAGAGGTACCAAAGAACTGTCAGTTGTTTTTGTTGTTGCTTTTAAATGTCAGTTACTCTAACTGAGTAGAAAGTGGAGGGAGGTGAATGCTGGCTCACAGGAAGACCTTTCCAACAGCATAGCTGGCCACTCAGGACAGACCCCTCGATCCGGTGTTGGGCCTCTCTTTTAATCCCTGCCCGTGTTCAAGCAGAGCTTGGATTTCCCATCTGTTGGGGATGTGGGGGAAGGGACCCCTCTCTGAGGAGGAGGCTGGGACAACTGTACTTCATAGGCTTTTCCAACTCTGCCCTCCTGATCCTGTCATTCACCACGGGAACCACTTGGGAGAGGAAGTAACGTTTCTGACTGCACCCCTGTGCTCTCCCACTGCTGGTGGCTTTACAGCTGTGCTCTGAGTTGAGCCTTGCAAAGCCCCTGCAGTGCAGATCTGGCCACTCTCCTTTTGCATTAGGGAAACTGAGGCTTAGGAGAGCCTGGTAACGTGCCCGAGATGGTGCCACGAGGAAAAGGTAGGAAAGACATTAGATCCCAGACCCATGGTGTTTCACTGCGCTACACTCACCCTGAGTTAACTTCTTGAGAGAATACTCAGGAAAGTTGTAAAAGACAATGAATTCAGAGAGGGATTTTATCTTCACAGAGTTAGAGTGTGATTAAATGATCTATTCCTTGCATCTCTAGATCCTGTCATCCAAAGCCCCTGCCTCCAAAAAAATAAAAAAGAAAGAAAGGAAGAAAAGAAACGACTTGCCTAAAAATACCTCAAATCCAACAAGTCTGAAAAACTCCCTCAGAAAATCCTCACTTCCGCACATTGATCTCCTTTTGAGAAAACAAAGCCACTCCATCATCTAGCTACACTGATGAAAGACAGGCCCAAACCGAGCATTCCAGAAATTCAATCTAGAATCCCATCTGTCAGATGTGAGATCGGAACATGACAAGAGGTGGAAAGGGCTGGTGGAGGCTGAGGGTTGAGGAGACTTTTTTTTTTGTCAAGAGAAACAGATTACATTCTTGAATCCTTTGCCATGTTATAAACAAGACTAAGCACACAGCATTCCTTCCGAAGCACATGGCCCTGTTTTTTAAAACACCGGTCTGGTCTCCCCTGGAATTCAGTGTTTGTCTCAATACTGTTCTTCCTATCCCTTGGGATTTATCATAATTCAGTGCTATTAATGGCAGCCAGGAATGGAACAGCTCTCTCCTCTTCCCTCATCTCTCCCTCCGCACCCTCTACCTTTTATAATTGTATTCGTAATCCTATAAACGTTTCCAAGGGCACTGCCAAATTTTAAGTGCTGCTTGTTATTATGTTGTGTGGGTGGTTTTACCCTCTTATCCGGATCCTTCGGGTTTTGCTGGCATGTTGGGGCTCCTTCTCCAAAGCACTCAGACATCAGCGAGGACCTCACCTGAGCACATGCTCTTCCTCTTTTCTTGTCCTTCAGGCCAGTTGTAAGGGGTGAGGGGAAATGTGATCCTCAAACGTGGCCCAAGACCAGAATAGTGAGGGGGCTTTAATTCTCACTACTTCTTTGGAGATGGGATGAGTACTTTAGTATATACGAAGTATTAGTATTAAGTAATTAGATTAATCCATTTAAGAAATAGAGTAATACGTATGGAGCCAATCGACGAGGTCCTTGTCTCAAGAGGATACATCGCATTCCACAAAGCTACCATTGCTCAAAGAATTTTTGGAATATTTCTGGAATTGCTTCTAGAGACTTTGCATTTTCTTTTACATGTTCTCACTCAGGGAAGACCTTTATCCTCTCTGCACAGCCCTAGTGGATCAGTGTATTTTTTAGTTCCCAATTCATGATTATTACAGGATCCTGAGACTGGCTTTGTTGGTTGGCTCACAGTCTGATTCCAATGGTTCTAAACTTTGAGCAACATTCGAACAATGGTAGTATCATTAGGGTGCATTATTTGCTTCCCATGATGACTCCTTTCCATTACAACTCATGTATGTTCAAGGAGCATCACAATCTTTGCAACCCAACACCATCGTTAGCCCACTACATGGGCAATGTCTGCCTTGGGCACGGCTTCCGAGCAAGTGCTTCCCCCTATAAACATGTGAGGAAGACCACCTACATCCTCACAAAGCAGCCTCATGTGAGTCCACCAAAGACCCTGCCTGCCCTTCCATATTAGATGCCTGAGGAATAGCGATGTCATAAAAAATAAAACAGTCATAATCTCAAAGCCACTTTTTAAAAAAAAAATATTTTTAAAAGATTTAGTTGCCCCAGAACTCAAATATCTGTTGACAGCGAGAGTTTAATATAGTGGCTCTCTTTTAAAATTCAGGAGAGGTGACCTTTCTTCAAGTTATGCTCTATGATTTGGGTATAGATAGTCTTTGGGAAAGAGTATATCCCACTAGAACAGTGGTTCTCACCTTAGGATGATTTTGTCCCCCAGAAGACATTTAGCAATGTCTGGAAACACTTTTTTTTTTTAACTGTCACATGGTAGGGAAGGGTTTCTACTGACATCTAGTGAATGAAGGCCAGGGACACTGCTCAACATCCTGCAAGACACAAGAATGCCTGTCTCCCTTCACACACAGAAAAAGGGCGGGGGTTTATTTGACTCAAATATCAAGAGTGCTGGTGAATCAAAGCAGCATATGCCATAAGTGTGAATAAAACCCTGGCAAATACCATGAACACTCTCTCCTTCTTTGAGCGAGATTTAATGCAGGGGCCAGTTACTGTGGCTCTCTTCCATTAATACCATGAAAATCAGGATGTTCCAAGTAGATGTTGCCCTCGGCATTCTGAATTCATCTTCTCTGCCCCTGTGTCTGGTGTGGACATCACCCTTATTTATACTTGGCCACGGCACATCCCATCCCAGGCACTGTGCCAAGGACACAGGACATCTCTGCTACCCATGCTTTTGGAATCTCCAACTTCTATCATGTAGCCAGACGCCTGCTAGAGAATCAAAAAATACTTGAATGGAAAAATATCTTCTGGTTTTCTTACCTGCGAGAAAACAGAAATCTCAAGAATTCAGCCAGCTCTTTAGGTAGATAGAAACTGAGCCAAGATAAGAATCAGGTCTCCTGAGATCCAACCTGGGGCTTATCTCACCACCTTATTTTTTACCACGCTTCCTTCTTGTAGGCATAAGTAACAGCAGCCCCAGGTCAGTTGTACCCAGCTTGTAACAGATTTCTTTACATGCCCAGGCAGTGAGATCACGGGCTCCACTCAAGGGTGAGAACATATTTCTCTCTGCTGTTGGACCCTGCTGAGTCTCCAGACCGGAATGCTCAATTCTCTGACTGTTCTGCTGAGATTTAGAGAATGGTTTCTTTCTTCAGCTCGCTCCTCATGTCATTTTAAAACATCATTAATTGATCGCAGGAATGATCCTGATAAACTTCTCCATCGTTATAGCCAGGGAACACATCGGGAATATAACTGAGGTAGGACAAAGGAATTTGATGGATTATGATTGCTATTTGAAAGGTAAATGAGTAGCAGCCTGGTGATCTGCATAGTATTGTAAAGGTTTTGCCTTTGCTCAGTAAAGGAATGAGACTTAATGTTTTGGCAAGACAGACATCAACCACCATCACTACACAAAGAACAATTTTATAACAAGCGCGCACAACCTCAGGATACTAATTACATTTTTTTCTTTGAAATTTCACCAAAACAAAAGTCTTGATGGCCAACCCTTTAAAAATCCCCAAATGAAGGTGCTTGTCAAAATGTTCTTAGGCTTACCTTCAAGTAGGTGAAGGGAAGCATAATAGTGGTATTTCTGATGGGGACACCAAGCAGGAGAATCTTCAGCCCACCTGCCAGAAGATGGGTCTGGTTTAAGAGGAGACCTCTGATAGAGTCCCGGTTATAGGGTTAATAGACTCTTAAAATTGAGAGAGAACTTCTGAGCCACCCAGACCAGCTCCCAGAAAATGGACACTCAATCTGGGCCAAAGACTTTATATAAAAGAGGAGTCTGAAATAAAACTCAGGGAAAGGGATGCAAGGACCCTACATGTGGTTGGAGGGGACAGAATGCAAAACCACTTTGCAGATGCACCAAATCAGGAAATACACTTGAAAATCTATTCAGAGCCTGACTCAAGCTCTCCATCCCCTGTGAAGTTTAAAAAACTCTCTTAACCAGAATATCTGCCCTTTTGCTCAGTACCTGTAATTGGTATATACCTGTCCCTACTACCTTGCCCTTCAGCTGTTCTTTGTCATTGCGTTGGGTCTCTGCTGCTGCATTTGTTTGCAGCACTGCAGTAACGGAGCACCACAAGCTGAGTGGTTTAACCAGGAGGAATGTCCTGTCTCACAGTTCTGGAAGATGCAAGTCCAAGACCAAGGTGTTGGCAGGATTGGTGCCTTCTGAGGGCACTAAGAGAATCTGTTCCATGGCTCGCCTTGCTTCTGGTCGCTTCCCAGCAAACTCTTCCCTTCCATTCACCCTGGTATCTCCATGCATTTTCATACAGCATCCTCCCTGTGTCTCTGTGTCCAAATTTCTCCTTTTCTATGGACTTCAGTCATATTCGATTAAAGCCCACCTTAATGGCCTTATTTTAACATGATCACCTCTGTGGAGACTCTGTCTTCAAGAAGGTCACATTCTAAGGCACTGGGGTTAGTTAGAACTCCAACATATTTGTTGCTGGGAGGAACACAGTTCAACCCACAGTAGAAACTAAACCTTAAGGTTGAGGACAGGAATCATCTTGTATTCGTATGGCTCTCTTACACCAGACAAACCATGTAGCACGTAGCAAATTTGTTGGTTAATCAGAGATGCAGTGTGAGTCATGAATACATGGTCTGTCCAGGGTCTGGTCTCCAGAGGATGAACAGAGGGGTGCTTTATGAAAGAAAATCATTTAAAAAGTTTCACCAAACCAGTCCCTACTTCCACCAATTATATACCTCCTCACTTGTAAAGTGCAAAGTTGAAAAAACTCGGTGACTTCACTGTGCTATTAGTGGAAGAGTCAGTGTTCCATCCGCAGTCAACTCATTCCTGGGCCTACACCTGTCTCACTCCACATTATCTTTTCTGGAATCTATTTCTAGTTCCAGCTGACCCCAGTCAATGGATCACATTTGTTTTGTGCAGTTGTTATCTCATTAATCTATCCTGTATGGTGCATACTGAATTAGGTGAGTGTTCCTTTCCATTTGTCTTCTTCTGCCTTCCTCTAAATATGCTTACTCAAAAACAATACTCATTTTAAAGGCTGATTGATGAGATGAATAAAGAAGAAGTCCAGTAATGCTTAAAATTCCACTTTGACTATTTTTCTCCTGTTTAAGAACTTATATCGACTCTGGGGAGTCTACCAGACGAAGCCTCCATTCCTTAGCTTGAACATCAAGATGATGTTTCTGCGTTCCTTTCTAGCCATCTTGCCTTATGTCCTTACAAAAACCCTTTGCATCAGGACATCGTGTTCTGATCTCTCCCATCTAGTCTTCCCCACCTCATAGGTATGAATTTTTCCATTTTCCATTATTAGGATTTATTCATATATTTAACTTGGAGATATTGATCATTAAAGACTCTCAAAAATGAGGAATTTTGTCTTCTAAGTTGAGCTGGTTGGCCACAAAGTCTTATTAAAGCCAACCATTGCTTGAATAAGACGTGACCCAGTAGACTTTGAAACTATTTTGAGAGTTCAAAAGGCATCCAGGTTGAACCATGGCTAGACCTCCAAGATCAGAGCAAATTGCCAATCCAGGGCTCAAAAATCCTGAAAGGCAAGTATTTGCCCAGATTCTTTCTAGAAAGGATCCAAAAATCTGTCTGAAGCTTCCTGTGGGCATTTCAGGGGTTCCTTCAGAGCTCCTAAGTTACCAAAACTCCACATTATCCCAACTGATCCTTGAAACTCCCCCACGAATTCATGGGAAACCCACAGTTCTTCATTTGTGTAAGCAAGAAAGCTCAGGAAATGTTCAGGACAGCTCTCTGTGCATCAGTATTTGATTTTATTGTGCCCCCCCCCTTTTCTTGTGGTTTGAGCAACATAAACCAAATTCTATCTTGTCCCTAGTTTTCTTCATTAACCTCTTGGGTGTTGAGTAGGTTAAAAGATAAGCTGAGGCTTACTACTTTTTCAAGAGTTTACCTGAGCAGAAATCAATCCGAATCGAGCAGTACCAAACCAAAAGTGGTTAGGGGCATTCCACCAGCAGAAGAAACAGAAGCAAAGAAAGGAAATTACTTGATTGGCTCTAGCTTAAGCAGTTATTTGGGAAAGCCTAGTTGGCTCTCTGTGATTGGTTGTCCCCAAGTTTTGATTTCTTCTTCACCATGAGTCATTTTGAAGTTAGGTTTGGGTTTGTTGTCATGGGCTACTAAGGCATTAAAGCCACCTCGGTCTAATGGCCTCATGGTTTAATTACTTTAACAAATACATAGGTCTAAAGTCTCAGTGATAACTCACGGAGATCCTACGAATCTAACCTGAAGCCAGTCCTAAAGTGATGTGTATGTAGCCTTGATCAGGGACCAAGTATGTTCATCAAGGGTCTGATGGAAATTTTTCCTCAGGTGTTTGCTTCTCCCCAACAACCACTGGCAGGATTAAATCCAGATGCACTTCCTAGAAGGACAGCTCAGAATCTGCTGTCAGGGAGGTGATGATGCCGGAAACTTAATCACAATCTCTTTCTCTCCCAAAGACCAGCTTGAGGAGGTTCCAAGAGCAAAAACTTTGGAGTCTGATTGACCAGACTTGGGCTCCAACTGTTTATGAGCTCTGACCTCAGGCAGGATATTTGAAATAGCTAAGCCTCCATGTCCTCCTCAAAAAAAAGGGAGGGGGGAGGTAATGCACACCTCAAGATAGGAAAAGGGAAGCAAACAGAAATCCCCAGCACCCCAGTCTTCAGCTAAAGGCAAGGTTCTGACTGCTCGATAAGCCAGAAATAATGGCCCCGGATCCGTGGGTAGGTAGGCCAGGTGTGTAGGAGGAAAGCAGGCCCTCCTCCCCTCTACACTGTCCCCGTTAGGTTTGGAGCTCGTCCATGGCCCCGAAAGCTCTGATCGCAGAGGGGAGAGGCCAGGCAGCACGGCAGCCAGTGTCCCCTCGGCTGTGGGGCGGGAGGAGTCCCCCGACTCCAGAGCCCGTTTCCACAGACCAGAAACCAGAGGAGACTGGGGAAGCGTTTGCCACCTTGCGCTGTGGTGGCAACACTCCATTTAATGAGGGCTCCTCAGAAGTCATGTTCTCAGAAGGGAGGCCACAAGAAGAGCTGTGTTTCCTCGCAGCTGCCAACCGTCCCTACAGGGCACCAGAAGGAGCTTCGCTCTCCACACTGGGCCCCGCAGCCAACCTCACAAAATGCTTTTTGGTGTCTGCCAATGGGGAGGCTCAGTCTGCAGCTGCAGCAGCAGGTGCTTGCTGCCAGGATCCCCGTGGCAACCCAGGTGTGTGCCAGGTTCGCACTTATCCGTCTCCGAGGCATGGGGCCCGCAGCGTGGACTGGAGCTGTGTCCCCCCACAGTGGCGAGATCATGATTGTGCTGTTTTTTATGGGGCATAATATAACCTTAGTGCTGGGCTCGGCGGTAGCAGTGGTTTTGAGAGGGTATGGAAGATTACAACACACTGGTTGCGGTTGCTTGTTTGAGGGATTTGGGGTTTCTGTTGTCGCTATTTCGTCCCATTCATTATTATTCACGGATTTGCGCAGGCCCTTGGCTAATATGTTCACGGCTCCAGGAGGGCTTTGCCTCCAGCCACGTGATAATTCAAGATTCTGTTTGTAGGTTTCGAGGCAATGTTCCCATCTGGGATCTTTGGTGGGGCTCTCTCGGAAATCATGAGCGAGATAGATTAGGGATGGCTAACTCGGTCTGTTCGGTGTAGAAACTGAGGCCCAGAGAGTCACTTGCCCGGTTGTAGCTGTGTGACGGGGCTGGGACCCCCACTCAGATCCTCTGAGGCTCCGTGCTGCATCCTTTTCCAGCCTGCCCGCTGCTCTGGCCTCCTGCTGGCCCCTGTGTTTCTGTTTCCAGTTGCCAGTGAACTGTTTAATCACATGTCTTTTTCCTCCGATCGGTTGTGGTCTTTCCTTTGGTACACAGATCAATGCCTGTTAACCACACTCACCGGCCTCCGAGGCTCTGTTCTTGAGCACGGCGGGAGGGGAGGAGAGGAAAGATGCTGAGTTAGAAAGGCATCGTGTCCCCTTCCCCACGCCCGTCTTCTCCATGGGATTTCCTCCCTGCACACAGGTCCCCATCTCCCTGCTTCCAGCGACTTGTCTTCTCATGACTTGCTGTATCTCCTGGAGATTCAGGCTAAGTGGGGCATCAAAGGAGGCTTAACCTGGGCCCCAGAGCCCTCTGGTTAAAGATTGTCTGGTGCTCTTGTTTCCAGCATATTAGTAAATTTACATCCTCGTGGACTCCTCACTTCCAGTTCTTCTTGATATGGGAGGAAGACTGGGCTTCCATAAAAGCTGATAATCCCCAAATTACATATGTGTACACACACACACACACACACACACACACACACACACACACACACATGCTTCCTGTCACTTTTTTCTGTAACTTTTTAGGAACTTGACAGGGTTCTGCATTAGGACATTTTTTGCCTTGGGCAGATGTTAAAATGTATTTTCAGCCCTTAAACAAATAACCAATTGCACACGAAGGCAGCCCAGAAGTTTATTAAAACGAGGTCCTGAGACAGCGTGCAGCCCTCGTGGTTCTCATGGGCGTTACCAAGAGCCCAGTTCCTGGGACTCGTCCCTTCCTTCGTTCCCAGTGAACTACTGAAAATAACCACCAGAGCAATAATTCTAGCAAATGTTAGCTGAGCATTGGCCACGTGCCAGACAATGCCCTAATTTCAGTGTGTGCATTACTTCCTTGTTCCTCACGACGACCCGACAAAGCTGGGCCCCACTCACTTTTACAGATGCAAGCGATCGTGGCTGCCACAGCTGGTGTGGACTCGGGCTAGAATCCAAAGGAAGGCAAAGCTCTAGTTTCTTTCGTGTTGTTTTTTTTTTTTTAGGCTCTATAGTAAGTTGGGTTTTTTTGTTTTTGCCACTTTATTTAGATGTAAAGTGTGTGTAAAAAACTGTACAAATGCAGGATATACAATTCTCTGTGTTTGGGGATGAATATATACCACTGAAATCACGGTGATCATCATAGACTTACTCACCAGCTCCCAAAGTTCCTCCAACCCCCCTTTACTATTTTGCCATCATTGTTGTTGTTATAATAACACTTAACATATGTTTACCTTCTTAGAAAATTTTAGGAATCCAATACACTAGTGTTGGCAAGGCTGTACTTTTAAAAGGCAAATGCTAATTTTATAACTGGATGCTAAAGAATTACGCGTGACCCTCATGTGACCAGGTCAAACATTGTACCGACAAGGACGCTATGGGGATGCCACAGATATCTGCAGCCCAGTTCTAGGATCAGAAGTCCTAGAGTCTGCCGGCAATAAGCTTTGCACATGCGAAAATGTAAATCCCAAGTGAGGATTCTCCTTTGGTCACAACAGGGCTGTGCTGTTCGAGATACAGGGTTCCGGTGGAGAGCGGGGACATGGGTTGTGACCCTAGGGTACACCACGGGGCCAGGTACCTGATAAAGATTTGGTCGGTGGTTAAGTATATAAACCAGTAAGACCATGTAGACAAGTCCCTCTAGCGGAGGGATGCTCAGCGGCAACCCCAGGAGGGCGAGGGGTGCATGTACCATTTTATAGCAGGGCCCATGTTCCCTGCTGAGGAGCAACAGCAAGACAAGGAAACAGTGCCCTCGTGGAAATCGCCGCCCTGCTGCCTTCATCCACAAAGACTGACTTGGAAAAAAAATAAATAAAGAGGCTGAACTATACAGTATGCTCAGTGTCATACTTGATTTATATACAGGTAACAATCCCTTTCTCTCCCGGGAGCCTGGTAACAAATTGCCCGCTGACCAACAGCTGGTTCGCAGAGCATTCTGTGCTCAGCCCTATCCTAGGGCCGTACCTTTTAGGTCCCAGCGCTTTCCTGAAAGGCTGCTTCCCTGCGTGTGGCCTCAGAAGCCAGACAGCTGAGGTCTTAGTGCTACCTCTGTCCAGCTGTGTCACCTTGGGCAATCCGTTATTCCCTGGAGACCACAGCTGGCGCTTGTATGAAATAAAGAAAGTAATCCCTGGAAAATGCCTAACACATAGTAATGGCTTATACCCGTTAGTTCTTGTTTCTGCGGCTAGAGGTAATGTTGTTAGAAACACTTGTAAACCTTAAAAAAATAATAATAATAAGACTCCCAGTGAAATAGATATCCTGGCATAAAATAAAAAGTAAATATCCCAGTTTATATTAAGGCATCCAGGAATGGTAAGAGAGTGACCTCTTTTTAATTCCCCAGCATCATCCAGGGAAACTGAGGGGTTTAGGGACAAGCAAGAATCTTCGTAAATGAAAATGTACTCAGAATTTGTTTTCATTGGGCTTGGTGAGACACACACACAGGAAGAAGATTGTCATGAAGGAAGAAGTTTATAGTCACATATCCCTTAGAAACGGGAAGGCCCCCATGCCATGCTTGTGGCATTGTAGGCCCATCTGTCAGGATGCACCAGGGCAAAAGCTTTTCTTGTGCTCTTCATGGGAAGGAACAGTCAAGGTAGGGTAGACAGATTTGGTATCGGCTGGTTTGAGTAATTTCAGCAGTGTTTGGGGTGTAGAGAGTGCCCCTAGTTGCCTGGTTCCTAGCTCTTGGGTGCCCTTAGGGTAGGGGGAGAGTGGCCCAGCCTGTGGAGCTCCATAATGGGTGTCATTGGAGAAGATCAACTCTCTGACTGATGATGGGTTGGCACATGAAATACACGCTGTCCAGGAAGTCATTTGCTGTCTCTAGGAATTAGCTAGCCCTGGGAGAGGCAGCAAAAGTCAAAGCATCATAAAACACAGAAAATAGAAAACGTGATTAAGACAAGTGGCTTTGCGATCCTGGATGGTAGCAGTAGGGTTGGTGTTTACAAAAGGCATGACGATGGCTTCTGTCAAGCTCACAACCAGCTCAGATGGCTTCTGGTTTAAAGAATACCATGGGCACCTCTTTGGGTATCTCCATTGTAGAGAGTAGGTGCCCTGGCCCTACTACCATTTCCAGGGGTTCAGGATGGCTTGGGAAGCCCCAAGAGCTCACCTCCTTGGGCTTCAACCTTACCTACTTGTTTTACCTTTGATTAGTCATTTCAGGAGGGGTTCTATGAAAATCTAGTTGCCTTGGCCCAATGGGTGTCTGAAGACATTTGTTTCTAAAGTTGGATCCACTGAGGCCCACCTCATTAGGACCGTACCTGATTAGGAGTAACAATCACTCGATGCCCTTCCCCTGGGCCCATCAGTAGGGCATCCCGAGTCATGCTGTGTTAGTCCAAAGGTGTCATGGTTGTCGTTGACAGAGCACTCACCCACCAGGTTTCTCCCTACTGTGTTTTTAAATTTGCTTTCAGAAAAAGGCATGTGGTGTCCAAGACACTTGGGAATACACAGATGTGTTTAAACAACTTGGTTTCTTCTCAGGTTCTGCCTTAATTCAATAATCCATTCATTCTTTCATTCAACAAGCGAAATAATGTTTGGCAGAATTTTTTTTTCCCCTGAATTCCCAGGCAGCACAGCAGAATGAATCACTGAGCTTTGGGACTCAAATTCTCCAAAGTGGGAGGGGCAGAGAACGCCAGTGTCTGCTGTGCAACCAGCAGCCAGAATGTAGGCTGAGAGAGTTAGTGAACCCAGACTGTAGCCATCCATTAAGCAACCATTGGAGTTCATATAGTCCATGGCAAGGAGGCAGAGATTTAAAGACTCAGAGGAATCGGTTTTGTTCCCATGTTACCCTGTTAGTTCTGGTCATCTTCACTGGCCACTGCCTTCCCCTCACACTGACCTCATTCAGCACCAAAAGAGCAAAGGAGGGGGGTGTGCTAACGAGTCCAGGGACATCCACCATATCACGGGAAGAGTAATTCAAGGTATGTCCTCCTGCCGTTGGCTCAGGGCGGCACATTCTAATTTAAGCCCACTCAAGCAAAGGCATGGTTGATAGAGGTAGGAATAAATTAATAATGCTCTTATATAACTGGCAAAGTTGGTTTCACTTCCTCTTACCATCTGGTCTAATAGCTACTTATTGAGTTTTCTCCTTGTACACACTCAGGAAAACAAAACATAAAGGGAACCCAGTGTTCAGTTCTTAAGAGGGTTAAGTATCCAAAAAACCAGGATTGTATGGCATTGTTCAGTGGTTAAGTCTTAGAAGCCAGCTAGCTTGCATTCGAATTCTGATCCTGCCCACCTGCTAGTTGTGCTAGTAACGGGATGAATTGCTTACTCTTTCTGTGTCTCAGTTTCCTCTTATGTAAAATGGCAATAAATATAATATCCCTTCCACATAGGTTTATTGGGACTATGAGATGAATGAACACATGTAAAGGTCTTGGAGAGTGTTCTAGTAATAGTGCATGCAATTGAAGTATTTGCTGTTACGAGCACAGTTGTGAGATAAAGACTTTCAGTAACTAGAATGCATGCCTCAAACAACTAGGGGCTAGCCTTCTC
Source organism: Taxidea taxus jeffersonii (assembly GCA_003697995.1). NCBI lineage: Eukaryota > Metazoa > Chordata > Mammalia > Carnivora > Mustelidae > Taxidea > Taxidea taxus. The sequence continues at coordinate 49,199 of RCUC01154575.1, forward strand.
TGGCCTCTCTGCCTTGGCACCATGGGTTCCCTGATCAGTGACCAAGCATTCTAGAGCATGGGAGGAAGCTTCTGGAAGCTGAATCACCTCCCTGTAGGTTTTCCTGGATTCAAGGCACAGAGAGTGAGTGGAAAGGAATGGCTGAGAACCTGGCCAGACCAGAAGAGAAGGAGCTGCATGAACCCCAACACCAAGATAGTGCAGACATTAAAGTGCTTGAAGAGGATGAACTTCTCCAGGGTCATTTCCACTCTCTGGAGGGTCTGAGCCAGATAGGGTGTTAAAGTAGGAGTATCAGATCATCTCACGCTTTGGCTCTAATTCAGAAACCTGGCCCCTCTCCCAGCTGTATATATTAGAAACTGATGGCTGGGTCTCGAGCTGCCTTTACCACTGTCCCCATGAAACCTTTACCTAAGAACCTACCTTACATGGTGTTAAGAACTCTTGCCTTTCCCAAGGCCTTAAAATATAACAGACATGTACCTGATTTTCTCTGGGTGATCACAGCATGCCTTAAACCACCCTATCCATGACCTGGGCCTGTTAGCATTGTCTAGAATTGTCAGAAGGCTCAGAAGGCTTTTGAAGATCTATACACAGCCATGTTTGGGCAAAGTAAAAGAGGAGCATTAGACCACACTTACACCTATTCATCTGCATTTATCAATGTTGCCCACCAACAACGACTACATGTAGAATGAAAGGCAACGAGAGTTGATTTGCAAAATTCTGCTTTGGAAACAATCTTGGGTTGAGCAGAGAAAAATAGATTGGTGTCTATACATACTTATGCCTGTAAGTCATCTCTTTAACAGAGAGAACGTAAAGTGATGTGACATTTGGACAAATGTTTGGAATAGTATATTGTTGAGTTAGATGTCTTTATAAGGCATTTTTTCATTCAGCCCTCATAATTACCATACAAAAGGAATTATTGTTTTATATACTTAAGGAACCCGAGACCCAGGGTCCGACCCACAGTGTGCCCCCACTAGGAAGTTACTCCCTGACACAGACAGTCCCTCGGAGCATTACCAAAAGATATCAAACAACAGAAGAAAATACAGCCCAGGTGTGATGAAGATGCCCAGCTACTTATTTTGCTTTGTAGAGACAAATAATTAGCTTGAGCTCTTGCTGAGCTTCCTATGAACTGGGCTGGTGGGGACAGAGGAGATTTTCCCTTCCATATACTATTTTAGGAAAGCCCAAAATTGAATCTAATTTCTGCAGCTGCTGTTCGAAAGCAGGATGGCAGCAGCAGCATCTGGGGGACAACAGAGGCCCATGGAGAAGGGCAGAATATGTCGGGTGCAGCTGAGAGGCCCAGGACAGAGGGCAGAGCCACCTGCCCTAAAGTGGTCCCCAAGCCGGCATGGAGCCAGTGCAGAAAGTGGCAGGAGAGAGTGCCCCCCTGCCAGCCCCCACCCCCCACATCTCACAGAGCATCTCACAGAGTTCCTGGAGCTGGGGAGCCTTCTGTACCTTTGTTCTCTCTCTGCCACGGCTTGTAAGTATTAGCCTGATGTTGTTTACTTCTTCTCCCCATCTCTCCAAGGAATATGATTCACACGTTTTCAGATTTATTTGAACAAAATGCAATAAATATGCTGCTTCAATTTTAACTGCTGGCCTGTAGCCAGGGTTTTTAATGAATCTGGCCTGTGCTACTGAAGTGTTCCAGGATCTCCAGGGCTCTGGGCACTGTGAGATTATACACACTGGTGTGCGTGCTTGCGCGCTCTCGTGCACACACACACGTCCCCACCTCCTATTCCCTGGAGGGCCAGTGACTCACAGTGAACTACAGGTTTTTCAGAGCCGACTCTGGTTAAAATTAGCAGGAGACTTTATTGTTCAAGGAGAGGAAGGATTCCTTCCTCTCCTTTTCACAGCTGTGTAGAAATACCATCTTTTAATTTTTTCTCCTCTGTTGGAATCGCTGTACCCACCTCCAAAAGCTGCCATCATGAGCCTCGTCTCTTTTCCTTTGTTTCCTTGCAAATGGACACTAGACCAGGTCCAGCCTGTGAAGACTTCCGTATAAAAAGGGCTGGCTCCGGGGGCTTCACATGGAGCTAAGAGGACTCTGAATGGATTTTCACCACATACAGTCTATGTGCCAAGCTTTTGAGAGGTGGGAGCAAGCAGGAAAGAGACAGCCACGAACGGGGTCCCAGGCAGGACACCCTTTTCCAGAAGGACAGGGAGGAGAGTGAGAGATGGCTGCAGCAGACATGAGGCCCCCATCTCCTGGGCCCCACGTACCAGGAAACACAGCCCCCCAGAGGGTAAAATTATGGAATCTGCCCAGTGGGTCCTACTTGGGGACCCCAGCCTCCTCTCTCTGTAGGAAAAGGATCACCAGGACTTCCTGCAGTTTCAAAAACCTGAAACGCCAAAGTTTTGTATCACAGTGAACACTTAGGCCATTATGGGTGGGCATCCAGGAACCCCCTTAGAAGGTGGGGCCTTTTGCAGGGAGGGGTGATTTGAGGCTCTGGGCATAGTTTCCCACTGGTGACAGATAAGGAGGTGGCTCCAAAGCCATCACCTATTCATATGGTGGCCTGGTGCTGCCTCATTACTAAGGACACCATCACCCAGTTCTCCTCTCAAAGACTAGACCATAGTCTGATCTCTTCTGTTAATACCAGTGACTTTTATTAATGTCAGCAGCCGGTCTTTGCTTTTTCTCTCCCAAAGCTACTATCAAAAGCAAATTACAGATTGTTTGCAGGAGTCTGCCCCCCTCACTCCACCCCCATCTCATTTAATCGCATCCCCTAATGAGACTTCACAGTCATTAGGCAAAATAGGCAAAGAAGTTTGGAGGTCAAGCCCTTGCGCAGGCAAATAGCACAAAAGGCATGGCTGCTCCTGATGCCTGGGGACGAGGGCAGGCTGTGGGGGTCCAGACTGGGAGAGCCTCACCAACAGCGCACAGCGTGACTGCTGGGGCCTCCCTTTCCTCATCGGTGCCGCCATAGAACCTATGAAGGGATCTTTCCAGCCCCGATCTTCTGTGGTTCTGCCATCCCAGCTGCAGACTTTGAGTGGTTTTCCCTTACCATCCTCTACCCTTATAGTATCTGAGATTTAAGGACACTTACAGTTAAACACCTCCTTCTCTGTGTTTCACTTTCTGGAAATGGACTAAAAAATTGCTCTTTTTTTCTGCTGTGATTCCTCAAATCCTAACAATTACATCCTCTTATTTATAACATTCATAGAATTGTTGAATGTTCCTTACACAGACCAGGCAGAAAAAACACACCATCCTGTTTCTGCTTCAAGTGGTGGTATCAGTGGTGTGGTTCTGTGTGTGTCTCTCCCATCATGAGCACGTTGCGGCTCCGTGAAACACGGATCATGTGATCTCTTACTAGCCCTTTTCTGGGTGAATACTGTCAGAAACATAGGAGAAATACAGGACACAGACTCTTTTCCCATCTTACTCATTATCTTATTGGGAGGTCAGGATTACTGTGCATTATAGTGAAGACGATGGTGATGACCTTAACGATGTCTTTAAGTGTGTCTGTGAGGAGCCGGGCAGCGTGCTAGATACTGGTACTCGGTCGACCCTACATCCTGCAAGTCCCGGCAATTTCCACAAGGAATCTCGTCTCTGTTTCCATTTTACCCACAAGGAATTTAAGGCTTAAATGAATTCATTGGTCCAAAACTGAGCCATGATTGAAGATGTATCTGACTGATTCTTTGTGTTCGAGACGTCATGTAGCCAAAGGTTAAACTGAAAGTAAACAAAGTCGATGGAACCGGGGTGTGGGTGAATTGCACCCTGCAAGGTCAGGGCTGTGGAAGTTCTGAGTCAGGAAGGTCACCTGCCACTTGAGTCCTTTTTTGTTTTCTTTTTTTAAGATTTTATTTATTTATTTGACACGAGAGAGAGAGAGAGAGAACTATCAGGGGAAAGAGGAGAGGCAGAGGGAGAAGCACTCTCCCCAGCGAGCAGGGAGCCCCAAGCAGGGCTCGATCCCAGGAGTCTGAAATCATGACCTGAGTTGAAGGCAGACGCTAAACCAACTGATCCACCCAGGCAGCCCGTTGAAAGCTAACCCTGGGCAATAGGGAGGAGGCATTGGTCCAAAGGAGAGAAGGAGAATATGGACCGTAGTAAATGTTGAAGGGAAACCTGGAAGGCCACTGCTTTGCCACCTGCAATCCACAGGCAAGCCTTTGATGAGCCCGACGGAGAGGCAGCTTCCACCTGCCCCAGCCTGGGCCGCAGTCGCTCTTGACGCTGGATGTCCTTCAAGCAAATTCCTGGCTTGACAAAGAGTTGCCTCCAGATAACTTTGATTATTTTTAAAACGGTGCTTATAAAAACAAACACATTCCACTTATTATATAACCAAGGCTGGAAAAATAATCTTTTACTGTCAGTTTTATTACTTGGGAAATGTAATAATTTCCACGTTTGAGAAATACAGTCCGGGAATTTTTTTTTTTTTTTAACTTTCGTAAGGTCTTGCATTTGCTTTATTGGCCCTTCTTGGCTATTCCATTTGGTCTCCGAATCCGGGTTTTAGCCTCCTATCTCTTCTTAGGGAAGCTTAATTCTCACATTAATGTCAAACGTAGGAGCTATTTTTTAGCTCTGAGTTCATGGAGATTTTCCACAGTTGCAGCCTCATGGCACATTCATTCCAAATTTTTTTCAACAGGTTCTATGACTTCTTAATCCTACATTGGGCCACTATCCGCTTGTACCCAGAGCTGGCTAGACAAAATTAAGAAGTAAGCCATTTGCTGACAAGAGTTCTTTTCTTAAACCTTGGCCGAATGAAAACCCCTCCCTCTTTCTGTCACCTGTTTGGAGTCCAGACAGTAAAGCATCAACCTTGTTCCTCAGAGCCAGTGAGGGAGGAAGACTGTTTAAGGGAAAGCAGTTGACTGAGAGACTTAGGTTCAAATTCTTGCTAACATTTAGTCGTTGTGAGACCTTGAGTATGTTTTTTAACATCTCTGGGCCTCATTTTCCTCACATATAAAATGTAGTTAATATTATCTACTGCACAGGGGTGTGGGGAGGTTTAGATTAAAAGTGACACATGTAATTAATCTTCAACCAAGGGAAGTTAGTCAGTCCTGAAGTAACCAAAAGGACTTCATTAAAAAGCAGCTTCCCCGTAAGGCAGCTCGAAGATGAGACTTCCTCAGTCATTGTTACCGTGAGGCACCCACAGCCCTGGATGACGGACACATGACAGAAGCACCCAGAGGAGCCTAGACCTGCTGTGCTTCTCAGGCCTGTTCCTGTCCATTTACTTTTATTTGATGTATCTGGTAAAAATGAGAGCTATGTTGTCTTCTCGAAAACAGAAGGGAGTCCAACTGTTGGCTCTTCAGTCTTCCGTTACAGTGGCCAGATCATTTCCCTCCTGTTGAAAATCACAGGAAACCCTTCTACTGACCCAAGATACAGAATGAGAGGGACTTAGAGACCATAAAGAAACCTCAGGACCAAAGGGAGTGGCAGGCTCAAAGTCATGGAGTTAAAGACAGTGAACTTGGGAGTCCCACCTTTGAGTCTCCATGGCCGTCCTCATCCACATCCTGCAGCTTCCCTGGTGACCTTAAACGCTGCATTGAGCACAGGGTGTCACCCCTGTAGGGAGAGCTCCTGCCCAGCATGGTCCTAAAGGAAACCCTGGGCCAGTGTGCAGACTGGTCCAGACAATATCAGTGTAACAGGCTTTTTATCCATTGCACATTCGTCCATCAGTGAGGGCTGTTTCTGCATTAAACTCACCCCACTGCATACGGTTCCTGTGTCTTCATGCTCAGAGTTTCACCTTGTGCAGCTTGCCTTTAGTTAGTGTGATAAGCAGCACTGCCTTTTCTCAATTATCATACTAGTTCTTGCCCACCTTTATGTTGCATGGCACTGGGTCTTTACCAAGGTCTGCCAAATTCCTTCTCCATTGTAGAGGCTCAGTAGATTTTTTTTTTTGAATGAACAAATGGGTAAATGAATAAACACATGAATATTCCCAGCACATATCAATCCAGTGGTATTTATAACTTGCTAGACTGACTTCAGCTCACAAATTAAACAAGCCATGAAATTTGAATTTAGTAAAAGAATTTGGGGAGGGCCTCTGTACCAAGTAATAACTATCTTGACTATTTTTTAGCAAGTTGTTAGCATGCCGTGGTTTAAATCTGTAAGGTATCTTCTTCTTCAGGAACTGACCTGGGTGGCTCGGCGTGGTCCCGTGCCACTGGCTGACCCTCCCTGCAATCCTGGTGAAGCTGGCAGCTTGCTGGTCCTCCAATGCTGATGGAATGGCCACTCCCACTCACTGCTCTTACCTGCTCTTCTGTCCCCTAACCTCTCACTTTCTCTCCTGTGTTCAAAGCTTCTTTAATGATCTGAGATCTGAGCATCAGTAGGAGATTTTGCATTGGGAATAAAGTCCTTCAAAAAGCACATCAAATACGCAGCCCATGAAGACGGGAAGAAAAAGTGAAACCTTGGGGCAGGTGTCTAAAAATCCACACTTGCAGGACACGTACGTTAGGTGGGGCTTACCTTTTGGGAAACATAACTTCCTAAAAGCCCTCACCTGCAGCTGTCCAGATGAACAAACCGACATTTGAGTTACAAAAATCGGATTTAAACGTGGCTTTTCCTGATCAAGGTTGAGGAAGGGAAAACAAAACAGAGGGAGGGCACATGGGAATGGTACACAGTCGGGCACACTGGCTAACCATTCCATATCAAAGGTTCCGTTTCCATCTTTGACTTTCAGACACCTTCTGTTTTAGAACACAGCTCTGCTCAGAAACACCCCCGGAGCAGTCTCTTTCCCTCTAAGGCAAGCTGTGGTAGAGAATGTGTCTACATGGAAATCCTTCCTGACTCCCCACCACCCTCAAGTGAAATCCAGACTCCTGGCACCATCCCCAGTCTGACGCAGGTCCCTCTCTTCTGTTCCACTTCACCTGTCCACTCTAGAAGCCCTGCTGCAGCCCCCCTGAGAGCTCTTGCCTGTCCCCAAACACGCCTTTCTATTTTATGCTTTGAGCCTTTGCACCTGCCACTCTTCCTTCCTGGGATTCCTTTCATGCCCTTTCAGCCCATACTTCCACACCGCTAAAGACCCAAATCAAATGTTACCTCCCAGTGAAATCCTTCCTGACCCAGCAGGGAAGTCACTCATTCCCCTGCTTTGTCATGGCTCTTATACCTGATCCCACTGTTCTTATCAGAGAGTACGAAAAATTAATATTAACATGTGTGCCTCCAACTCTTTGAGGATGAAGACTTATCTTTGTCTCCTCATAGTGAACTGGAGGGACAGCTACTCTGATTAATTCCATTATTGCCGAGAAAACTGAAGAACAGAGAGGTTCAATAAGCCGCCCAGGTTCAGACCACCAGTAGCTTGTAGAACTATGATTTGAACACAGGGAAAATGGGCTCACAGCTCACTCTTTGAACCATTCTGAAATGCTGTTTTTCCATGAAAATGATCCTACTGGTTACCTTGTTACTTTTACCATGGTGTCTTTTTTTTTAATTCTTTATTATTATTATAAATTCTTATCCTTAGTCAACCAGATTAATTATTTATATGTGTATATGAGCTATACAGGTAATAAATTCCATCTTAAAGTACTGTTCTAGAATATATGCTAGTGTGGCCCCAGGTGCGAGGGAAGGTAATGTAGGTGTTTTTTCCAGCTCAGGGGAGATTGTTATTTTTATTTAAATTTCCTATTCCTGCAGCTTGGCTTTTTTAAACTAAATATTTGACTACCCCAAGACTGGACTGTTTCTTATACTTTAAGGGTCCCCCAAAGGACCTGGAGTTGCTGTGTTCAAGGTAGGCAGTGAAACTTATGCTGAACTAATTAACATAAGAACAAAACTGCTTCCTTGTCAGCTACCAACAAGAGAATGTGTCATCAGGTTGAATATTCAACCTGTCATCAGGTTGAATATTTAAGAGTCGAGAAGCTCTCGAAGCTGGGCGCTGAGAGTTAGTTGGGATGGTGGAAATGGAGCGATGACTTGGCCAGCAACGTCTCCGCCAAACTACCAGTCCTTCATTCAGGCCTCTAGTGGCCTCCATCGTCATCACCTTGTCGATGTCCCATGCTTCCTGTTCCTGTTCCTGGCTGGCCTGTTCTGAGCACATTCTCAGTGCCAGCCACTGTGCTAAAGCATCTTAGAGGTATTATCTCATTTAATCCCCATGATAGCCGTCTGATGTAGGTGGTTCATTAAACTTTTTTTTTTTTAATAAGGAAATTGAAGCTTTGAGAGGTTCAGTAACTTGAACGAGGTCAAGTACCTGGTTAAGCAAGAGAGCTAGGATTCAAACCAAGGGTGTTCTGGCTCCAGGGTCACAGCCTTATTCACCAACTTAAAACTCCTTTCCTTGAAAGGAGTATATTCCACAATTACTGGCTATTACATTTGGATTCTGATTCCCTCTTTTTTTTTTTTTTTAATTTCTTTTCGGTGTTCCAGAACTCATTGTTTATGCACCACACCCAGTGTTCCATGCAATACGTGCCCTTCACAGTACCCACCACCAGGCTCACCCAAACCCCCACTCCCTCCCCTCCAAAACCCTCAGATTGTTTCTCAGAGTCCACAGTCTCTCATGGTTCATCTCCCCCTCCAATTTCCCTCAACTCGCTTCTCCTCTCCATCTCTTACACAGAATGTTTTCGCCTCCATATTTTTATTTTATTCTCTCATCCAGCATCTCCCCAACCTTTTTAAGTAAAGATGAAAAATGTCCACAGATTTTTTTTAAACTTTTATTCATTTATTTGTCATAAAGAGAGAGAGAAAGATTGAATACACAAAGCGGGGGGGAGTGGCAGTCAGAGGGAGAACCAGGCTCCCCATTGAGCAGGGAGCCCAATATGGTACTGGATCCCAGGACCTTGGGATCACGACCTGAGCCAAAGGCAGATGCTTAACCAACTGAGCCACCCAGGTGTCCCATCCACAGATATTTTTGAGTCTGAAAATCAAACCTCACCTTCCTGGTTCCGTGATCCTGGACGATTTGAGGCTGCTTCTCCTGAAATGCTCGTTCCTTTTTTTTTTTCTCTTTTTTAAATAGCATCCTACAGTCTTCAGTCTTTAGAATCTCATTTCTTGGCCTTCCAAATGAAATCCAGAATACAGAAGTGCTTATTCTTTATCTCTGTGTAAAGACTAGATCCTCAGGAACTGGACTGACTCCCTATGAATGTCTGAATCAAATGCAGTCGTCTCTTTGCCAGTTCCAAATCTCCCCAGTGACTTTCTCTGATTTCATGCCCCACCAAGGACTTTTCATTCCCATTGTACACTTCTGTAAATTTCCCCTCACTCTTCTTTGGATGACCAAGAGACCTCCTGAGATGCATTAACTATTAAAATACCCCCCTCCCTTTTATCTTAAATCATATTCTCAGTCTTGCCGCATGGCATGGCATGTTGTCCATTAGCTCTGTGTATGTGCCACACGCTGGTTGGAACCAACGCAGGCATTATCCAAACGAGACACTAACCAAACCAGCGGTCCAGAGGCTGCTTTGGGGTCTGGCAACAGTGACATTTCCTCAGAGGATGGTTGGAAAAAGTGCACTGCATCCCATTTCTTGAACAGAGGCTTGCATAATCAACCAAGTAGAAAGAAACGTTGAGATGCATTTAACCTCATTAGTTTCAGTAGGACTGACTCTCTCTGATCCATCAGAGTTGAGCTACATTAGTGAAACTCAACTATTTCCAAATCTCATTTACATAATGGATGAGATGTGAAATGAGCCCAATGTGAGGGGAGCCGCCCGGAGGCACTAAAGTTTATCACAATATGTAGAAGTCCTTTTAGATCATTGCATTAAATTTCCACTAACAAGGTAACAAATTAATTGTCTGGATTACTGTACTAGCCCAAAGTCTATTGAGTGCAGAGTATCAGTGAGGAGGCAGCTGAAGTTTCGAGGACAGTGGGCGGGAGGGATGTTGAGAGGGATGTGATGAATGCTACCCGAGCTCTCTCTTCTGCCCCTTTAAGAAATCCTCGGCACCTCTGTAATCTGATGGCGGACTTTGGCTTTATTAGTGAGGTAAGTGAGGATGAGTAAATCAACTGTATCAGACAAGCCTCAGGACATCTAGAAATTGATCATTCTGCCGAAATAAGCACTCTGTGTTTATTAGCTGGGAGTTCATCACTATCACTTCTCCTCATCCAATTCCTAAGAGATTTCAAAGCCATCATCATGGTATTAGCTCGTCTGACTGAACTACTAGAGATAAAGATTAGGAGATCTATCTAATGATGGGTCTGAGTTTCTGTGATTTTTTTCTTCTATTGCAAAGAAGAGAGCTTTTCCAGCACACATACTGTGCCCCTATGTGTGTGCCTGCACACGATCACCATGCATTTGCATCCTATAGGATGGGTTTAAATAGTGGAACAAAATAGGTGGTTTGAGGAAGAGGCCCAGTAGAGGTTTGAAAACAATATGCTTTTGCCGAACATAAAGCGGTGACTACCGAACAGGGGGGGATATGTGCTCCACTGACGTCTCCAGCTGACAGTGTGTCCGTATTTGGGGTGACATTGCACTGAGAAGTGTAATTTGATTCTATGACCACATTATAATCCTAACATCCATACACGGCCGGACTCCTACAGATAGGTCCGTGAGGAATGAGTACATACCGGACTAATCTTTCACAAACCGGTAAATATGCATTTATCTATTTATACATATATTTATAGACACACATGCACTTAAGCTCCTGATATCAAGCTCTTTTCTCAATGTGGCTTCTAAATAAGCAGTAATCAAAATGCAAATAAGGTGACCCAGTTAGCATCGAGATCTGTATTACCATGCAGATGTGTTCTGCGACTCCATACTGGAACGGTAAAAAGGAAGACACAACAAAAGATGCTTAGATTAGCCAGCCTTGACTACTAAGCCCTTTATATTAGGAAGAATCTAGGGAAGGCACTCCCAGAGTCAACAGTCTTATAGCTTGGATCAAATCTCCAGTTTTTGGCTTGGTCTGTTTGCAAGCTGCCCGGTGAGCGTAGAATACCACGCATGCACCAAGAGAGCACGAAGAGGGCTTCTGCGAATTCTCAGGCTGAAACACTTGCAGCTCAGCACCGACATGCCTGACTGTGAGAGGCCAAAAACAAGGCCGGGCGTTGAGTCGTGGCTCTGCCATCCTCACGGTGACATGCTTCACAGAGCCAGATCTCATCCCCTGTCTGGGATGAGTAGCCCAGAAAAGACCAGACTAACTCTCAACTGCCTTGATTTTACTTTACTGAAGCTTCTTTGTGGTTATCTGTTGTTGAAGCCTGTGACAGACATCCTTATGTACATGAGAGCAGCAAATTCCTAAGCTACCTGATCTCCAAGGACGTAACAAGAGCATACTTGGTGAATCGTAGGAGCAAATTTGTTTTAATTACATGTATGCATTGTTTCTTCCCTAGTGAATATATCTCGAAAGTGCCTTTGTTATATTTTTCAAAGAACAGCCACCACTCTATTGTCTCCACATATTTTTTAAAACATGAGAGCAGTTACATCAACATTCTGTTTGGTTCGGTCTCTCTGCCTTTTGTCCTGTGGTGCATACACATGCATCTGTGTGTGCATGTGTGTGTGCATGTAGGAATCAACTTAAGCGGGTAAGGGTTCTAACCTGAGCTTAGAAGTATCTATGAACTTTGGGGCGCCTGGATGGCTCAGTGGGTTGAAGCCTCTCCCTTCAGCTCAGGTCATGATCCTGGGGTCCTGGGATCAAGCCCCGCATCGGGCTCTCTGCTCAGCGGGGAGCCTGCTTCCTCCTCTCTCTCTGCCTGCCTCTCTGCCTACTTGTGGTCTCTGTCTGCCAAATAAATAAGTAAAATTAAAAAAAAAAAGTATCTATGAACTTTAAGCAGCCACAAAATGTGTTCTCTGTGCATATGTATGTATATATATGTACTTTTTTCCCCCTAAGAAAAGGTTCTGATGTCTGAGATTCAAGACTAAAATCCTCTTATTCAGTATGTCTCTCTTTGCAATTTTGAAATCCGATATATTTCCATTCTGGATGATGTCACTGGGTGCTTCTAGAGAACACCTTTCATCTGACACAAACTTTTCACCACAGGATCAGGAGAGATTGACTTATACATGATTAGAATTTACTACACCAAGATTCTTAGAAGTTATAAATCTCTGTAAGGTTCCAAGGGACAAAATATTATCCTCTCAGCCCATTTCTGCATTCCTGAATTAAGAGAAGGAAGAACTAATCAGACTCTTTAGCGGTTTCTCTGAATCTAGAAAGCACAGAATCAGAATAGCAGAGCTAGAAAAGACTCTAACTAGTAGGAAAATGAAGCTCAGTGAGATTCCAAGTCTTCTTCAAGTTCATTCAGCAAGTGTGGGGCAAATCCTGCAATAATTCAGTGTCTCAGAACTTCTGTCTAGCACTCATATCAACAATTTTTTTGTCTCTGATACAACTTACTGACTCTAAGTATCCATTGACTAGTTCCTTTGTGTCAGCCATATGCTGGAAAGATCAAGGAAAATAAATTCCTAAAGACTTTAAATCTTATAGGGTACACAAACAACTTGAACATATAAGTTTTTTTTTAAGAATTTATTTATTTATTTGACAGACAGAGATAACAAGTAGACAGAGAGACAGGCAGAGGGGGGCAGGGGGAAGCAGGCTCCACGCTGAGCAGATAGCCCGATGCGGGACTTGATCCCAGGACCCTGAGATCATGACCTGAGCCGAAGGCAGAGGCTTAACCCACTGAGCCACCCAGGTGCCCCTGATGTAAGTTTATAATAAGAAGACTAGTACTAGGATGATACAGTGCTAAGAAATAATAGGTAACACAGGTGAGTGCTCATTATAGCTAGGCACCATGGTAACTTCTTTTATTTATGTGTGAGTTTTCTATCACTACTGTAACAAATTTCCACATTAGTGGTTTAAACAGCACAAATACATTACTCCACACTATTGGAGGTCAGAAGTCCAAAACGGATTTCACTGGGCTAAAGTCAAAGTCTTAGTAGGGCTGTATTCCTTTCTGGAAACTGTGGGGTAGAATCTATTTCCTTGCTTTTTCCAACTGCCAGAACCCACGCACATTCCTTACCTTAGAAGCCTCCTCCTCCACCTTCAAAGCCACTAACGTAGCATCGCACTGACCCTGCTTCCGACACCCCATCTCTTTCTGGAACTCGTCTCTTCTGCTTCCTTCTTCCACATTAAAGACCTTTCGATTCCATTTCGATCACCTGGTAATCAAGGATACTCTCTGTATGTAAGGGCGGCTGATTGGCCACACTGATTCTATCTTCAGTTCTCCTTTGCCGTGTTGCCTAAAACATCCACAGGTTCTGGGGGATGAGGATATGGACATCTTTGGGTATCTGGGGTCTTATTTTCTGTCTACCATCATGTATAAACTCTTTTAATCCTGACAACAGGTTAATTTGACAGACGAGAACACTGAGATACAGAGAGTTAATAACTGTTGCCCCAAGTCACAGAGCTAGTGAAGCAGGTAGTCTTCCTGCAACAGTATATTCTCTGCCTCTGTTCTCCTCTATGTGGAAACAGGGGATTTAGTAAAGAGGTCTGTGTATCGACTAAAATAGTTGGGGCAGCTTCCCCCCCAGAAGGTTTGAGTCTAGAAGAATAGATGTGCTTTTTCTTTGTCCATTCATCCATCTAACACTGTTGAGTATCAAGTATCTGTCAAGCTAAGTGCTGGGGAATCAAAACAAAGTAAGACATGGTTCCTGACCTCTAGGCGATGTGGCAGTTGCCTCCAAGAATGTCAGAGAAATCAACCAATAATGCCACAAGAAGCCAGAAATCTGTCCAAGACGGTAAGACATATAGGATAGAGGTTCGAACTCTACCCAACAATGAGCAATGGGTTTCATTTTACCCAACTGCCTTTCCAACCATATCTCCCAGTATGCGGGTTTTTTTTTTAAGATTTTATTTATTTATTTGACAGAGAGAGAGAGATCACAAGTAGGCAGGGAGGCAGGCAGAGAGAGAGAGAGGAGGAAGCAGGCTCTCCGAGGAGCAGAGAGCCCGATGCGGGGCTTGATCCCAGGACACTGGGATCATGACCTGAGCCGAAGGCAGAGGCTTTAACCCACTGAGCCACCCAGGCACCCCCAAGTATGTGGTTTTTATGACTCATCCCAGCCACTCTTGTCTCAGCTGCACAAAGAAGGCTTGTTATTCCTGCTTCTACTCTTGTCATTTCCCAGTCCTTGTGGAGAGAGCCTCCCTCCACTTCCAGTGACTGAATTCTGCCCGTCAAGATTGGGGTTTCTATACTTGTGTCTGTCTTCCTGAGCGTATGACTATTCATGGTCCCTGTGCTTAATGGTGCCTGGCACGCACAGGTCCTTAATGAATGTTGAATGAATAAATGGATGAGCACAGACCACCACCTCGGAGCCCACGGAGATCTCATTTTCCTCCTAATTCCTGAGGGACTCATTTGGCTTCCCGTCTTGTTTGGTTTTCCATTTCCTTAGTCTTTCTGTCCTATGTCACTCTCCACTTCTAAACTTTCTGTGCAAATACTCACAACTTCCAAGTAGTGCTAGTAGGCACTCAAATAGTTGTGATTTGTAGTAGTAAATCATAGTAAAATGATTAACTCTAGGCTCACTGAATAGTGTTCTGTTCAAGAGTAACCTTGCCAGAATTTCACCTCACAAGGTCCTAGAATGAAGTAAAATTCATCTGACACAAAACACATGTTGAGAGCTAGTCACTATACTATGATTGAACAGGCTGTTTACTATCCACAGCACTGGGCTCGAGGGGAGGGCAGGGCAGATATCCAGCCCGGGCTCCTCCTTCCAGACCCGGAGTGATGGAGATGCAGGTGCACACAGGAAACCATGTCTTTTTCTAATGTTCGCAGTGGTGCCCTCCCTTTGCTGTGATCTGGGTCCTTGGAGCTCTATCCCTCAGATACTCTATGAGTGAGTGGCAGAGGCACTGCCTTTTGATGGTTAAAAAACACCTTAAGATCTTTCTGTTTCTTTAGAAAAAGTAACAGCTGCTTTTGTGCTATGCCAAGATTATTAGAATGCAATTCTTAGAAAACAGGGACTTCAGTGGTTTTGACCAGTGCTGTGTCCCCGATACCAGTAAGTATTCAATAAATACTTGTTGAATTAATGAATATGATGATGCAACAAAAATAACATTAATAACATTTTTACTGACTTCGGCACAGAAAAATATTTTTTTCCCAAATTCTAAAGGCATTATCTAGTGCTTGATTCGCTTTCTTTCATAACATATATCCCCCTGTGTGCCGTGAGTAAAGTTCATTTGCAAACAAGAAAAAAAAGCAGTGGATCAATCCAACAAGCAGTTAGGAGAATGAGAATTATTTTCAAGTTTTCAAGAGTTTTGTCTAGTGCAAAATATGTCGTTTACTGGTTTACCCAAAAGGGAAAGAAAAGAACCTCAAATTGAGTCAAGAGGCATGGATTTCCACACTATTTCTCCTGCACACTGTGATGTGTGAGTTTGGGCAAATCATCTGGTCCTCTGTGGCTCAGTTTCCTTATCTGTGTATTTGGAATTTCACCATCTGCCTTTTGTCATCCACAGAGATGCTGCAGGGAGCAAATAGCATAATGTATGTCAAAGCTCTTTGCAAGATTAAAAGCCACTGACTGTTCAATATAATATACCTCCCAGCGCATGCCAAGACCTGCTTTCTACAGCATGAAGGGGGCCAGGACGTGACTGAGAAACCCAACCACCATTCCGGTGGTGTCAGCTCTCTCACTATTCCAATCTAAGCTTTGTCACCAGGAAACAAGTGCATTTGCAAATCGTATAATTAAAAAATTAACTAAGGTGTTCCACAAGCCTATATGAGTCACATAGCATTTTCTAGATCCACTGTTCTCTGCAATGGATGTTCCAGAATGAATTACATATGATCTCTAGGTGATGATTCCATTTGCCCCTCTATTTTAAAGAAATTGTGACATGAGGACCCATCAAGGAGTCAGGATCTAGTTCTTACCACTTCTTACCAGCTGTGTGATTTTGCCTAAGTTACACGACCTCTCTAAACCTCCTTTTTTCTGATCTAGAAAAGGGGAGTGAATATACAGCACTCATCCTACAAAGATGTTTGTTTGTTTGTTTTCCCCATAAAGAAAATGAGATAAAGTAGCTTTGTGAACCTAGAGCAACATACAAATTACTCTAAGGTGAGGCTGGTTTTTATTATCCAAGGTCACAGAGCTCATTAAAGGGATCCTGGGAAAGTCAGCAGCCACAGACCCTGCTTTTCCTCCATGACCCCTGTGACCTTGAACAACCCGGAGAAGAGGTAACTGAACAGCAACTACTATTTGGAAGAAACAGAATCAAAATATTGAAGCTATTGACTCACCCTTAAGGCAGTAAACAGTGCTTTGATCTCTGACCTTTTCGCATCCTGGGCCAGTCAATAACCTGGCCGCTGGGTGCAGCGCCTGCCACCGGTTCTGACTTCCGAGTACTTTAACCTTGAACTAAGCTCCAAGTAACCAAGGCAACAGGAAGTCAGCTTCTGCATCGGAGGAGTGGGAATCCATAAATCAAGTCCCTGATGCAAACACTGTGTGCAGGTAGAGGTTTGAGGGGATAAGTGGTCTATGAGAAATTACCTTTGAAAATGAGTGACTGTCCCTCGATACACTACAGCACGGTTTCAAAGACTTTTTAAAAAATCTATCAATAGAGGTCAGCAGGTTATTAGCAGAATGTTTTCCTATAGGTTTAACTTTTAAACAATATTTCCTCTTGGCTCTGTCTTTTAATCATGAACAGATGTTGGATCCACGTAGTTATTAGCATTGTTATTTCCTCCTTTAAAAACGTCCCGGCCTCCACATACGCCAGCCTCAGTACAGTCTGTCCTGAGCTGGGGTTCACGGACATTCCGGACGCAGGCACCATGTGTGTTCTCCACACAGTCCGCTGTCGGAGGTTGAGAAGTGACCCCTTCCCGCATCAGAGCTATGCTCACCTTTATTCAGGTCCTGGCGTTAGTTGAGGTAACACATCTCAATGGTCCACGTCAGCACAACTCGATATCCGGGGTTCTTTCTGGTGGACGTCCAGCTTCATGCATCTCCCTCCCGCGGGGAGAGAGAAGCCGGGCCCGTGCTGAGAAGAAAGGTTCCAAATGTCCCAGCCCTCTGCAGTCCTCTGACATCCCCGAGAACTAGGTTCAGAGCTGTTTCACGCCTGCCCAGTCATTTGGGCCCCTCTCCGTGGACCATCAGCTGCCCCCTGGAATGAAGGGAAACGAAGACTCCTGGTGGCGAGCCTGCCCAGTGCTCTCTCCCTGGAGGGGGTCACCCATCCCAGCACTCTGAGCCCTCGCCCCTCAGGCAGACTTTGGGGATTCCAAATGCTGTTAGATTAGTCTTTGTTAAAAGCTTATCTAATATACTTGCTCATGTATGCTATTTCTGGGATTGTTTCCATAATCCTTTCAAAACCCAAAAATGTCTGAGAAAACGTCAGGACTCCTTTTTTTTTTTCTTTTTTCCTAATTGCTTTTCAAATTCATTGGATGGCAACGAACAAACAGTACCATAATCTAGAAAATCCTAAATTATCGAGGGTTTTCAAGACAGCTTAAATAGTGACGATTTGAATTATAGAGTTTTTAAGTGTCATTTTATTACTTTTAACATAAACACTTGAGTAGCAAAGTATGCCCAATAGAGGTATGATCAAATGAACTTTAATGAAATGATGTGGGCTGAGACTAATTTGGATCGTGAACATTTGCATGAAAATGGGTACAACACAAATGACTTGAAATCAGTTTGTTCCCAAGTGAGGGTTAAATATCCTCCTGCTAATCCTGTTCGCTGCCTGTTCCGTGAGCCTGTCTTCATTTACACAAAGAATGACCTGCCCAACCTGTGTCCGCGGGTACAAAGATGACATATCAGGGGGGTTTTCCAGAGGAGCCGTTATCCAGCAGAACTCTGGGATGGCTTGGACTTCCAGAGGTGTGCTACGGAAGGCACACCTGCCTCCGTCTAATGGGAGTGTGACCGCGGTGGCACCAAGGACTGAACTGGGGGACTTCCCTCAGCCCTGGGGCTGCTGTCCTTAGTTTGGAGTCTTAGCCCCCAGTGTTTTAAGCAGAGCATCCTACCCCAAAGCCTCTCCTCTGGTAGACTTCTAGATTTTTTCCCCCCAAAGTCTGTTTATTTTCTCAAGGAAACAAAGTTTATTACGTTTGTGGCTTTCAAACTATTAACTAAAGAAGGCTAGGGAGTAAAGGTAAAAACTCCCTCTTTCTCACCAAACTTTCCTACGTGCTCTCTTTCCTGAGACTAACCGTCGTTAACCGTTTGGGTAGATCTCCTCACGGGTAGCTCTGTATGTATGCTACATGTATTATGCGCACGCCCAGCCCATCCCTGACACCCCTGCGTATTTCACAAATGGGCATCCTGTCCACGTTTGCTGCCCTTCCTGGCATCCCGATGGTCATGCCTTGCAGTCTTTCTGTCACAGAATTTGATGTCTGGTCTGTCTACCTCTACTGTCAAAATGCTATGAAACATAAAATCTAAAGAAGGGCATTTACATTGTTATTCACAGAATGAGAGGGGGAGTTTCAGAGCGTGGGATGGAGCGTGGGAGAAAGGTAGTAGTACGTCAATGGAATTGTCAACATGACTTCCTTCCTTAGATGCTTACAGGTGCTTTGTCTAGGTGTGGGGCTAGGGCCTGTGCGCCCTCGATGTAAATGATGCTGTGGGCACACCAGGGCGGTGGACAGGTGTTAGAGGACAACCAGCTGGGCCAGCCTGACCCCTGGGTCCTGGATTTAGCATCTGGCTACTTGCAGACTCCTAGCCCTGACATTAGGGCTGTGTGAGTTTAGTTAGTTATCTCTGAACCTCTCAGAACTGTCGTTTCCTCATCGTTAAGATTAAGAAACTGGTATCTTCTGTGCTACACACTTCACGGGGCTGTCACTGGCTTCCCTGAGCTGCTTTCACTGTGGCGACAACATAACGTTACTTGGGCAGAGGACTGAATCACCCGCGGTGGCTGGGCTGGAAAACAGGGGTCGAGAGCCATTGGGATAAAGCCCCATTTGTTGTTGCTGTCAGTGGCTGGTAGCCTAGAAATGAAGAAATTCTGCATGGATGGCCATCTAACACCTATTCAGACACCCCCAGCCTCTGGACTTAGGCTTGGATGAGTTGGAGAGCCACGTTCCTGCAGCTGGGGATGCAAACAGGGCCCAGAAATCCTTGCTCAGGTCAGAAAAGAGAACAGAGCCTTTGCCAGCTGCATTCCGTTGCCCTGAGGAAGTAGCAGGCTGCAGGAATAATAAGATAATAAGAGTAATAGTAACAGGAAGCACTAGTCGTGGTCTGTGTGCTAGGCACTGCTCTAAGCTTTACGTTAATTGCCTCCGGAGTCCTCCCAACCACCCTTATGAGCTTATATTGTTCGACCCCATGTGTACAGCTGAGGAATCTCGAAGCTTGGGGAGGGTAACTTGCTTATGATCATGCAGCTAAAAAATAAGAGTCTGGATTCAAATCGAGGAAGCAAGTTTCCAGAATAGCTCTGAAATTTGCTATACAGTAAATTCCCAGGCACTTTGCAAGAGGTGCTTTTCAGCATCACAAAGATATGACCTTTGATGCTTACTAGGACCAGAGGCTGAAAAGTCCCCAAATCTACTTTCACTCAGCCATGGCCACGGGGATACACCAGCCCCCACAATGCGTCTTTTGCTCCAGCAGACTGGATCATCTTCATCCCCCACCCAGAACTTAGTGTGTGCTCTTCTCGGCACCGAGAATGCCTTCCCTCTTCCTTGCTGCTTCAGCATAAGCTCTGGGAAGCCTTCCCTCCCTCCCCACACTAATCCCGAAATCCTTAGGGCTCTCCAGGCACCTAGGGCGCGTGAATAGATGCAGAACACCCAAGCCCGCCCTTATGTGTCACCCGAGTTTTCCTTCTCCTTTAGTCTCGTGCCCCCAGCCAGATGAGATAAGAAGCTGGGGTAGGGTTCCCTTCTCCCCTTCATACTGCACACAACACAGCCTCTGTGAAGATGGGCTCTGAAGAGTGCCCCTGCTTCCACACAGCCGGACCGGAATGTTGTCACCACTGAGCTCAGCCACAAAACCAAAACCCGTCATGCTGCTAATATTTTTTTTTTCTTTAAATATTCTACAATTTCATTCTTGTTGTGACCAGAAAGAGGTCAGGTGAATTAACGATGTCCTCAGCTCACTTTCAGGTTTTCTGTTGTCTGATTTCCTGTTCCTTTCAAGTAACTGCAGGCTTCGGGATTTTTCTTTTGTAGGGATGCCAAGTCCCCACCTAAAAGTGGATCAAACGGCACCGCACAGTAAGAACGAGGGCTCCGCATCCACCATGATGACCAGGAAGAAGCCAGCCGTGGTTGACAGTGTGGCAATCCCCCCGAGCCCCGTGTTGTCGCTCCTCGCTGCCTCTGCAGCCACGTCTGACGCAGGTGAACACTGCCCCGAGGCTTTGGGTTCAGCCCCAAGAAGGTGGGCGCGAGAAGGCCCATGGGGAACGTACTGTGGAATATAGGTTCTCTGCTTAGCCAACCTCCCACAGACGCCGAGCATGTTTCCGCACTGGGTTTTCAAGAGGGAGGAAAGGACGAGATCCGCTCAGGACCTGGGGGCAAAGGCCCGTGAGTAGCAACTGAATAACAGTATTAATGGCTTTTTAGCAAGCCTTAGTAATTATTAATCTCTGCATCAAGGACCTTATCTGTGTTAGCTCACAGGACTCATAAAAGAAGTCTGTGAGGTAAATACCTATGCCCTGAGTTCAGAAGAGGAAGCCTGGAGTCAAGAAACTGGCCCAGGAACCTGTGGACAGTCAGGATGCCAGCCAGCATAGGTCCAGTACCCATGCTCTCGGCCACATGGCATTTGATGACTTCCCTTGCTCACTGGGGGTGGGAGATAGTCATCAGAGTTTCTCCGAGGCCTTGGTTCATTCTGCCCCATGATGTCATGAGCTCCTTAGTACCCACCAGACTCCTCACTGGCAGCTGATAAAATAGAAACTCCTTATTCAGACATCCCAGATGCTCTGCCTTCCTCTGCTCCCCACGTAATCTCCCACCAGTGCCTGCACCAACCCCCACTTTGCCATGTTTGTCCCTCTTGCCAAGAAGGCAGCCTTGGATTTGGCTTAACACCGTTCTTTGAGGACAGCCTTCCTCAACTCCCATCTACATCCCACAGACCTTGAAAGCCCAGCCTCCCCGAATGCACACAGCACCTGATGTCTCTACCATGTGTTTGCTACCTCCTCAGAGACTACAGAGCTGTGTTCTCTTTACTTCTGCCCCCCTCACAGTGAAACTGTACATCCCTCAGAGGTGGAATCCATGAGTTAGGTTCCTGCCATCTTCATGGCATACAGAATGAGAACACACTGTGGAATTAATACACTGCTAACTCTTCAGCATTACAATGTTCAGCATAAATATTGTAGTATTTAGAAATGCCTCTTATGATTAGAAGCCCAGGAAGAGACTCACTGATGCTCTCTCTAAACTCATCTTCTCAGTGAGCAGGTTGCTTTGAGCAAAGAACTCAACTTGTCTTCATCCCTACTTCCTTCATGGAAATTGCTGGTAATTAGAGAATGTGCCCTATTGAAATAACAGAAGGAAATATTCAGAATGACATTTCCCAAATTGAGTTCTGCAAAATATTAGTAGGTGTCTTGTGATAAAAGATACTTTCATAGTGAAGTGTGTGTAGGGAATGCTGCTTTATGTAGCTTCCTTTCCATAGGGCTTTCCAGAGCCTTTAGTTGACAGCGTGGTGCACTTGGCGCTCCAGGAAGGACAGACACAGAATTTTACAATCTTAGCTGACCACAGAACCCATTTTTCTGGCAGTAGCTCTTAACATCTCTCGGAAATGCCATTCTCCTCAGCCATTTGGGAACTCTTGCTCAGGAGGAATGGGATGGTCTCTCAAATGGGATCATGAATCTCCCCATCATTCTCATGCTAGGTGGGAAGTGAAGGTTCTTGGTGGAAATGCCGGGTAAATGATGCCTGCAGTGAGAATGGGAAGAGGTCGGCGGGAAAGTCATAGGTGGATGAGGAAGAAGCTATCCTGAGACTTGACGAATGGGAGCATCTTTGTGGGAGAGCGTGCAGGCAGAGGGAGCAATGTGGACATAGTCCTGGAAGTGGGAGCTGGTGCCAAGCCTGGAACTATGCAAAGCGATCACTTGTCTGGAGTGAAGGATTGGGTTTGGAGTGTCCACTATCCACCCCGATAATTCCTTATGCAACCTTCTTGGTTAAGCTCTGGAGACTTCCCTTTATGGATTTAGAAATTAGCCTGTATATTTCTGCCTTCACTCGCCAAGCCCAGATATTTCCCAGGGGCAAAAGACAGGTGGTCCTCCATTTTCCTCCCCTGGGCTCTTTCCACTCAGAGTGAGAGAATGGGTTCTTGGGACCCCATGCTTTCCTGGGCTTATCTCCTCTGTTTGTGTTCAGTCCTTTACAAATATGCCAGACAGGCATAGAAACAGGTGGGTATTAAACTTTTAAACCTGCCTCTCTGATAATCAGAGCTGAGCCAAAGCTCTCCTGTTTCAGGATTTAGGAATGGGCTGTTGATTTTTGGCTGTGCTAAAAATGAGACCCTCAGGAGAATTTCACAGATTTAGTCTGTTTCCGGATCTCAGGCTGCTAAGCAGAACTTTGGGGAGAAAGCAAGCCAGAGAACTCCCCAGGTGCTAGAGGCCAGACCTTCCTGAGATTCTGCTCTCCACAGATAAATGGCTTCCCACAGACCTGAGAGAGTTAGGGTCACACAGCCTGGGCTCATGTCCAACGCCCCGTTTCACACACTGTGCACACATGATTGCTCCCAGGATTCGGAGATCTGCTCAAGGTCACAAAATTTGATTGGAACCCAAACTTCTTGATTTACTGCCTGATTTCCAGTGGGTTCTCCCTTCTGTCTTAGGCCCAACATGAGCAAAAGCAGATTTCTTTCTCCCTAATTATGGATTCCTACTTCTTTTAGGGAATAGTGAGTGAAACTCATCATTTGCCACATTAACCACAGGCAAGCACACAGTAGAAAGTTATTAAATAGTATCTTGGTCTGATTTCATTCAGTTGTTTGCTTGCGCATCAGTACTGTATATTTCTGCTGAGACAATTCACTTCATTTTTGTTTTCTTCAGGGTCCCTTTTTAATCTTCCCCTCTATGCAAGGTAATTTAGAAGTCCTTCTGGCCTGTTTTCAGTAGGTCATCAATTTTACAGAGTGGTTTTGAAGACCCAGACAAGGGCAGAGAGGGAAAAGAAAGGAAAAGAGAGTAAAACTTAGTGTCTTCGAAAGCAAAATTAATTTAAGAAATCATGTCTCGAGATATAAAATATACTAAAGGAATTCAGTTAATTAGAAATTTTTTTCTTTTTAAAGTAATGAATACTTACGTATCTAGTAGAGCCCCTGACACGTAATAGATGCTCAATAAGTAATCACGAAAGAAATGAATCATGGTGAGACAGCACAGCAGCTGTGCGCTTGTAGACAGAGCCCTAGACATGGAGACAGACATTGGGGAAAAACACACTCCATCTTGGAAGTTAACAATCAAATGGAAAGCATTTGACAGACAGGTGGTAGGCTGTTAGTAAATACTTGCCAAATAATTAAACAGTATTTTTTTAAAACAGTATGTTTTTTAGTATTTTTTAATATTATTTACTTTTTAAAATTTTTAAAAATCTTTTTAGAAATACTTTATTATTACTGTTTTTAAACAGTATTTTTTCAAATAGGTGAAATTTGTTTTAAAAAATTCCCACTTCAGGGACGCCTGGGTGGCTCAGTTGGTTAAGCGGCTGCCTTCGGCTCAGGTCATGATCCCAGCGTCCTGGGATCGAGTCCCACATCGGGCTCCTTGCTCGGCGGGGAGCCTGCTTCTCCCTCTGCCTCTGCCTGCCTCTCTGTCTGCCTGTGCTCGCTCTCTCTCTCTAATAAATAAATAAAAAATCTTAAAAAAAAAAAATTCCCACTTCATTTTATAAACATGGGAGAAATGGATGTGGGTCAGAGGTTTAAAAACATGTCTTCTCTAGCTCAATTGTGTTTTGGGGGGGTGGACGGTGTGTGTGTGTGTGTGTGTGTGTGTGTGTTTTGTTTAAGGCAATTTTTTTTAGCTTCTCAGAGTCTGGGAAGCATGCTGATTATAAGGTTATTGATTTGGAGGAAGAGGCAGAAGACGAGCTGCAGGAAAGGGAGGCCAGGTGGAGAACATGTCAGTTTGTGAGCAGCTGGGAGGGAGGGATGGCTGTGGCTGCCACCGGAGCTGAAGCAGTTCAGCCTTCGTGATCAAACTGCTCAATAGCTATTGATCAGCCACGGTCCCCGGCCCCTGTGCAGGGTCGGATTCAAGGGAGCACTGCATCATCACTGTGAGTAATTAGGGCTAGTTCAGTAAAGGCTTCAATAAAGTTTGTTCAAAATGATGCGTGATTTGAAATAACTTCTCTTGCACTGTCCCAATCGTGACTTAATAACCATATCAGATAATCCATACCCAAATAAGTCCACCTAGTTTTTCTGCTCTCCCCCACGCTGAACTATGTATGACAGGAAGGTCATACAACATGGAGAGAGTTGGTGATTTCACTACTGAAACATCGCCCCACCTTTGTGTTTCCGATGAGACTACATTAGTAAATAGATAAAAAATTCTGTAGGAACTCAGTAGAACGCCAAGAAAACAAAACCTCTACAGTCCTGCACCTGAAAGTCTAGTTGGAACACACAGACACACACACCCACTATCCTTTCGTCTTAAATCTCCAAGCGTAAAAAAAGACCTGTAATCAGGGTTGCTGTCACTGCTCAAATCTCAGCAGCTCAAGGTGTGGCCCAGGAGAGAGAACAGTGGGAGGCAGGTGGGCACCGTTCATGGTTTCTATCTCTTTCATACAGGTGTTTTATTCTCTAAAACGATATGATCGGCCTTGTTTCAAACTACCAGAGCCTATGAGTAAGTGGGAATATTGGGTGGAAGGATGGGTAAAGTAGGCGAGGGGGAATGAAGGAAGGCACCTGCCGTGATGAGCCCTGAGTGTTGTACAGAAGTGTTGAATCGCTCAATTGTACACCTGAAACTCCTGTTACACTGTATGTTAACTAACTGGAATTTAAATAAGAACTTAAAAAAATGATAATAATAAGACAGCAAAAAAAAAAACAAATAAAAAATAATAAGATAGCAAAGTACAAAATAATGGACAAAAAAATAAATAAATTTCACAAGTATATTAAATGCTTAGACATTTTGCTTCTGAAAGCAGAAACTGGTCTGGCAAATCATTTAATAATTCACCAAACTCTCAGTGCCATGGAAACTGACATATACGTGTAATCAAGATGCAAAACCTTAAGCTTGAAAAATTACCTTCACAAATAAAAGAACGCATTCTTAATTCTAATGGAATTAGAAGGAAATCCAGTATTCTAGTAGCTGGAGTAAAATAATCATGAAAATGTCTTCTGGCCCCAAATTCTAGCATGCCTGATTTTTCGATTAACCAACTGCCATCCATGGAGAGGGGCCCAGAATAATGAAATTATATTCAGGTGCAAAAAGCAATGAATTCTTTTGCAATAAGAATTGTAAAATTATATTTGCTTTGTGCCTATGTGGAATCATCGTCAACACTCCTAACCAAAACAGTGTATCACTTCAGCCAAAAGTCCGAAATAGGGCAAATAAATGCACAGGTTAGTAGGATTTGGCTATGAGTATACAAATTGAAGATTATAAAATAAATTCCTGCAAGGTCAGATTAATCACTTAAAATATACAGTAGAAAACTTTCAGAAAAGGCCTAGGGAAAATAAAGCTTTATTTTATTCTATTTTTAAAGATTTTATTTATTTATTAGAGAGAGAAAGGGAGGGAGGGAGAGAGAGCACGAGCAGGCTGAGGGTTAGGGGAAGAAGCAGGCTGTCTCCTGAGCAGGAAGCCCGATGCAGGGCTCGATCCTAGAACTCTGGGTCATGACCTGAGCTGAAGGCAGACGCCTAACCGACTGAGCCACCCAGGCACCCCTAAAGCTTTATTTTGAAAATGAGTTATTCAGGTTGCCTGGAAAGTGCTGCATATGGACCCATGTGGAAGCAGCACAGAATGACTTTTGCCTAGAGAGCTCTCCCAAATGTGGGGCTTACAGAAGAGCTCCCCACCCTTGGCTTTGGGCCCTGAAGAGACCCAGTAGGGTTGGAAGTTTCTGTGTTTCCCTGAAGATCCCATCACAGTAAAGTCCTTCTGAAAAACCTCCAGAAATTCTTTTATTTTTGCCCCCAAAGGAGGAAGTTCCTTTCTGATTTCATATGGACATCCTAGAGCAGCTGAGCTGTCCCCATGTCCAGAGCTATAAACATCCCAGAGAAGCACCAGACACTCCAGAATATAGCCCTGCCTTCTGCTCCAGCCACATCTCCCTAGAAATGTTAACCAGCACCAAAAAAAAAAAAAAAAAAAAAACACACCTAAAAACTCTTGTCAAGTATTCATTCAACTCTTGAACAAGGAAACCAACTTGGTGAGAAAGCTGATCCAAAGAAGAATTAGAGGGACAGGACATTATAGGAATGTAAGCAATGGGGAAAGAACATCAAACAAGATTGCTCAGTTAATGTCCTAATGGGCAATAAAGCCATAACCTCCAGGCTTATCTTTTCTACCAGTCAGAAATCATTTGCATATTTTCAGAGCAAAAATCTTCGAGTTAACATATTATCTGGCAGAGTCTGGGCATGTAGTAAATCCAACAAAGTTGCATTTCCCTAGCTAATTAATCCTGGGGTAGCTCTGTAAAACGATGACTCTAGGAATCTGAAAGGACATGCATCCTTGCATTGGCCTTGTTTCTAAGTTTTGGCCCATGTTCCTTCACCCCACACACAGGCTCCCCTGCTCTACTTGAATGCACATGTTCTTGCTTCAGATTGCCTACGCTGAGATCTCAGTGTTGCACCTAGCAGCTGGCAGATCTCAGTCCTCAGGGCTCATATCTGTAAAATGGGGGGAAGCATACTACCTCAGGTAGAGCATCATGGCAAGGAACAAATGAGCTAGTCCTTGTGAAAGTCTTAGCAGAGTGCCTGGCGCATAGCAAGAGGTTAGCAAATGAATGCTGTTGAAGCCACTGCTGTGTTTGCTGTCACTATTGCCATCATCTGTATCCCATGCCGGAATACAGACACCCACCCTTCAAGCCACGTAGACGGCTAATTCATGATCATCCTTCAAGACTCAGCAGGGTGCCTTCAACTCTCAGAAGCCTTCTCTCCTAGCCACTTGGAGAACCACCTGTGGCCAGGTTGGGTGCCACATCCTCTATCCTCCAGGGCTCCCTATTTTAATCCCTTTGATGATTGATCTCTACACTATTCATGGTGTCTGTGCTCATGCCTCTGTCACACACTGGACTGGCCCCTCCCCTATTGTCAGATCTTATTCAACTTTAAAATCCCAGTACCTGGCACCGAGGTGGGCAAACAATAGATAATCAATGAATATTAGACAAAATGAACGGGACAGCTGTTCACTGCATAAAAGCTTCTGGGTCATGAAAACACACACTTAAGCGTTAAGTTCATTAGAGTTGAGAGGCAATGATTTGTCTTTATTTTCCATATCAGTACCAGAAGCAGCAAACCATCTGAAGAATGCTCAGCAGAAACAGCTACCTGAAAGGGACCTCTGGGGCCACCAGGATCTTGTGTGCAGTAATGACAGACCAGCCATTGGCTAGTCCAACAGGATATTCTCGGGGGAAGATTATTTTCAAGTTGAAGAGTCAGCCTATAAGGCACAGTCTGTGCTGTACAAGAGTCTGTGTTTCTTCAGAGAAGAGAAGGGGGAATCTGTGCCTACATCTCCCCTCACTCAGCTCGTCTGTGGTATTTGGGGGATGAGCCACTCATGGGAAGCTTAGGCTGTAATTTAATTATTTTATATATAAGAGCCTCACATTGTAACCAGAGCATTGGTTTCCCAAGAGCAGCAATCATAGTTCCTATTTCAGTTTTGTCCGCTTTGATGAGTATCGAGTCTCTCATAAATTCCCAGAACCTTGTGTTATATGGGATGAAACGAAGCCAGGCTATGGAGCAACCTGTAATCATATTTGAGTGTCAAGAACTTTGCACGGTGCTGGGTGCCTAGTAAATACTCAATAAACATGTCTGGACTTGATTTAACTTTTTTTTTTCCTCTGGAGTTGAGATTTTAGGAAAGACAGAAGGTGTAATAACCGGTTTGGAAGTGCTGTGTCTGTGAGGAATTTAACTCAATTTATCTTCTCCGAATGCTCCATACAGATTATGCTCCCAGCCACCTCTTGCCACAGTCAGACCCTCTTAAAAATAGAGTAATGATAATAATACATTTTATCTTCTTCCCGGTGATGGTATCATTCCCACCTCCATTGAAGCCCAGTGGGAGGTTTGGCTTCGAGGCGCCAATCGCAGGGGGAGTCAGGTGCGATCATTGTAATGAGGGCTCCACGCTCCGTGAAATGCGGGCAAGAAAACCTCCCCTACGTGAAGCGATTTCTATTAAGATACTCATTTTATATCAAATATTCAAGCTCCTCTTTATAAACCGGAGAGAATGAAAAGAAACTCTTCGAGGGGGAGATTTTATGTGGCCAGGAACGAAAGGGCACAAATGTTTTATGATCAGTTTTGAGATGAAAGCAGTGTGCCTGCCTCATTCGCCAGCTCTTTCTGTGTCCGCGGGTCTAATTAGATTGTTGGTTTAATGGTGGCGAGATAATTTAGCGGCCACTGAAAGCAACTGTGTTCATGAGAAGGGGGGACGGTGCTTTGGGTTTCCTGTAATTAATAGAGAGTTTTTGAAAAACTTCTTGGTTCCAGTGAAGTTGACGTACTGCGCTCAGCTATTGAGAAAGGAGGCAAGGTCTGTCCCGCTTATTGCTGCGGAAGTGGCCTCAGGCAACATGGAAGAACTGTGTAATGACTGTCATTAAGAATGATCTTTAGTGGTCCAGGCAGGCTATAGTCAGTCTACAACAGGGTGGGAACAGAGAGAGACGGGTAGGGAGAAAGGAGGCAGTGAGGGAAAGCAGAGTAAGGATTATGAGACAGACAGACAGACAGCCCTGTCCCTCTGGGAGCCACTGGAATAATCCCACTGCATCCTCCGGGGGCATCTTCTTCTTTTTTTGCTCCAACTGGAGTTGAAAAGATAAGACCAGGTTAGACCAGCCTCGAAGGGCCCTCTGCCAGCCCCTTCATGGGGGACAGAGATGAGGAAACTGAGCCCGAGAAATTAACTGAAGTACATCTTACCTGTGGGGGAGTTAGGAAATCTGGACTCTTTCTGGCTGCCACACGGATATATGGTGGAAAGTGGACTTGGAGTTCATGGGCCAGGGTTATTGGACAGCCCTGTAGGACTTAATCATTCCTTTAGGTAAGTCACTGCATCTTCTTGACACTTCTGAGTCTCAGTTTCTCCATCACTGAAATGGGAAAAGCAATTTCTTAAAGAAATAGCAGATGAAAACACCAATCACGTATTCAAAACAATATATCACTGTGTCATGGCCGCTCTCATGTCAAGAATGAAGTCATGCCATGTCATGATTTAATCATGTTAAGTCATAATTTAGTCATGTTATGACTCAGATCATAACATCCATTAGCTATCTTTGGAAGTTTCATCCTCACTCCCTGCTCCAAACACTCCTATCTCAGAGCACAGTTAAAGCTTCCCCCTACCCGTGAGGGTATCGAGTTCATCTTCCTGGAACTTCTATAAGGCTTTGTTACAAATTGTCAAATAATTTTTAAGTAACTGCCAGGCTGATACCTTCAATGATAAGATCAGCCCCTGCCCTGGGAAACTTTCATGCTATTTGGGAAAGCCTGAGTCCAAAACATGAGATGACCAAGGAATATTAACAAGTGAATAAATTGAAAAACAATCTCAGATGCTAACAGAGATGTCATTGAGCAATTGATAAGTTATGAATTTCCAACCAAATGGTACTAGGGAGCTTGAGGGACATGGTAAAATGACCTGAGAAGAAAAGAGTGGAGAGCTTTCTGGGAATGGATTGAATTCAATAATCAGACAAGCAGAAGGGGCAGACTGACAGCATCTCTGAAATGGGAGTGTATTAGGAGATGATGGCCAATGAGACTGGAAGAGAGGTCTGGCATCAGAAAATGGAGTACCTACGATTTGAAAATGTGGCCCCGTGACCCTTGTGAAAGGCAGTGATGGCAAACCAGGCACTAAAAGGCAGTAGCTATCTGCAGTTGTGCTTTGATTGGCCTGCAGGGGGTTATACATTCTTAAAAAAAATTAATTTGTCAACATCAGAAGACTTATCTAATCATCAAGAGTTTTGGCTCTTTGAAACTCAGGCTACCTGATGACTTTAGGCTCACATTCCTCCTAACTGGCATCAATTGACTGATACAGAATAACATCCACCCCCATTAAATGGGCCATCTGTTCCTTTGTTTCTCATTCCCCATCTTCCCCCCATCTTCCTTCAGGGTCCTGACCAACTTCACTCATTATCCTGGTCAGCCTGGCCCCCTAAAGGGAGCTATCAAAGGCATTTGGACTGGACAGAGGAACAGGATCAAAACAATGCCCAGGGACACCTCATGTAGCAGAAGTAGCA
This sequence comes from Taxidea taxus jeffersonii, assembly GCA_003697995.1. Lineage (NCBI taxonomy): Eukaryota > Metazoa > Chordata > Mammalia > Carnivora > Mustelidae > Taxidea > Taxidea taxus. The sequence continues at coordinate 80,044 of RCUC01154575.1, forward strand.
TGAATAGTCTGTAGTGACATCGTGTGTTATTTAACTATGAAACTCAGAGGTTGGCAAGGGCCTTTGAGATTGTAAAATTGGGAGAAATATGGCACTCTGACGCAGTCAATAGTAGAAAAGTAAGAGCGAAATCCAGGATTTCTTACTCTGCTCTAGCTGCCCTTGAGGAAATATGGTACGAAACTGGCTGTGAAATAGGGCAGCCCTTGCTTGAATCCTGAGTCCATCACTTCTAAGATGGGTGCCCTTGAGGAAACCATTGAACCTCCAAGGTCCCCGTTCTCATCTCTGTATGACAGAGGTAGTAATGTCCTCATGCAGTTGTGATCACAAATAAATGAGGAAATGTGAAATACTGCAGCCCACGGGGCGGGAGGGGGGCAGGTGTGCCCCCAAAATGATTGTTTCTTCCCCTTTCCCTTAGTTCCATGTGACAACAGGAATGCTACCTGGTATAGTCTCACCCGTAAGGTGTATGGTGTGATACGAAGTAGATGTTACCCAAGTAAACATCAAGTCAATGAATGATCAGAAACCCAGCACAGAATGAAAGTCCTTGTTCTCCCTGCCCCACCCCCACCCCGGACTCCTAAAATGTGACATCTGGTACTTAAATGTCCTTTGTAACTCATTCTGTTAGTTTGTTTTTACGAGGTCTGCTTTTGAAAGGAGCACAAGGAGGGAACTCGGCCGCCTACCCCCTCTCTGGGTTTCCACCTGTTATGTCCTTTTCCCCAGCAATTGTTCCATGTGTCCCTGATAACTAAGGGAGACCAGACAGCCTTCATGCAATAACGAGGAAACACGCATTTCTGCTACCAATGAGCAGTTTCAAAAGGCAGAGAGGAGGTACTAATGGAGGGAATTTCAACCCTTCATTGATCCCAGTGATGTCTGAACACCCTGTGTGGCCTGGACTCAGGGCTTGCCCCATAAAGATGACAGAGCTCAGAACAAAAGAGAGTGAGCCTCACATTACCTTCCGATTCAGCGGGGGATGCCGGCCAGCCTCACGCAGAGTTTCTGGGTGGCTAGGTGTAGTTTCAGTGCTCAAAAACACGCCTCCAGGGAGTTTTCTTGCCCTCTAATACCTGCAGGTATTCTGAGATGACTGTCCTTATTTTGAAATCCAGGTTTGTTCTTGCCTAAATAGCCGCAGTCCTGGTCTTTGTCTCATGCGTGTTGCCAGAGTTAAGTGATTTGGGCTTTACATATGGAAAGTTCATTTTCTTGTGTAATTAATGGGAAGCAGACTTTGGGAAGCTGATGATCCAGGCCCTTATTTATATGAGAGCATATGTCTATGTTTTGTTTATGACTCACTCTCTTACTCCACGCATTGTAACTTGGGTTTGTTTACACTAACTTTTCCTAGAATCCAAGCCACATGGTATATGAGCCAATAATTTATGGTCTCTAAAAGGGAAAGATGATGAATGAGCTTTTTCCTCTTAAATTGTCAAATCTTAAACTGAGGAAGAAGAATTTGCTGCCTTGAGTCTGTCCAAGCTTGTATGGGGGGTGGGTGGGGGGGTAATGAGAAAACTTAAAAAAAAAAAAAAAACTACTGGCATAATGCTCAGACCTTGAATGTATAGATATTTGCCAAGAAAACATATGACCACTCCCCCACAATATACCATGTAATTCTGATCCAAATGTTCAGCAATGAAAAGACCATTCATGCTCTCTGTTCCTGTCTCTCTCTCTCTCTGTCCCTCTCTCTCGCTCCCATTTTTTTATATAAGTAATATATAATATGTATATTTCTCCCTTTTTCAGAGGCCCTGTAATTTCAATCCGTCTGTGGGCTTAAATGTTCAAGCTGTTTTTCTTAAAGACACTCAGTAAACTGCAAACTTATTTTGACCATTGAATCTCCACTTCACCTATGGAGGGGTTTGGGTATCAATCTATATTTCTCAGTACTTCCCTGTTTTTGGTCATAGCTTAGATACTCCAAACAGTTAATGTGCTCTGAGGAGAGTAGGAAACAGCTGAAATATGTAAAGATCTAATTTAATTTACAGTGATTTGGATCCCCTTCAATAAATCCTTTCATATTTCACACACAGCCTTTACAAAATAGACAGTAAGTGTTGGTTTAGGTCAAGTCATGTAGATTGATTTCAATTCCAGTAAGTCAGCTGAGCTCTGTGGTCACGTGGGGGAGGGAGGGAGCCACGGACTGAGTGTCTAGCACAGAGCCTGGCACGGAGTGGGCTCAGTCAGTGCTTCTTCCCAGAATGAATAAGAGTGGATAAGGCATGGCTCTTGTTCTTAAGAAAACAGTTTAAAAGGAGAGAGAAATGCAGATTAATCCCATAATCTTAACACAGGGCAGACTATATGAAATGCTGCCAGAGAGATATAAGAAACATAGAGGGGACCAAGGACATTAATATTGAAATGGGAGTCCTCAGTGGCTTTTAGTGGAGTACCTAATTAAAATGAATTCCAGCAGAAAATGGAAAGCACTAGACGCATACCAAGTATTGTTTGGGTTTCTTTCTTTCTTTCTTTTTTCCTTTCCTTGTCTTTTCTTTTCTCACTAAGGCAGGAGAATTTCCCCCTGGATAAAAGAAAAATGTAAGACTCCCCCCACACCCCCATCCAACATCGGATGCACTGGCTTCTCTGCCAGAAGTAATAGAGTTGGGCACACACCTGTAGGCAATGCAAAGTCCTTGTTTCTGTGGCACATCCATCATCTGCTAACCAGCCAGACACAAAAATATGGGAAAGTCTCAAGCAGTGGGTAGACATTGCTTGTTGTTTTTACAAAGAATACAGGGATATTTTGTTGTATAAGTTGCCATTTTTTCTTGAAAACCTCAATAAAGAGAAAAACAGTAGCATGCATTTTGAGTCATTTGACTCATGCCCAGAAGGAGTTAAAGGGACAGTCGTTAACTCTGAGGGTACTCAAACCCTCTGGAAATTCTACAAATCTGGGCAGTCTTTGAGAAAACAAAATTAAGATTCAGAACTTTCATAACAGACTAGAACACTGGACTAAAACCAATAAAATTAAACTTTGCAGATTTAAATAGAAATCTTGTACTTAAGCTGAAAAACCAATTCCGCATAGCAATGGCCAGGTTTGGTGGCAGTTTATATGAAAGCATCTAAGGGAGTTACTTGAGCTTCTATTTAATATAAGCCAACAGTGTGATGTTGCTGGGGCGGGGGAGAGGGGGAGGACTTCGCAGGTTTTATTTATTTTTTATATAGCACTCATTAACGGAAGCATAGTGCCTTGATCACAGAAATTAATCAACCCTATCTTTTTGCGTAATCATTTGATACTTGGAAATTCCAGGCACCAGACTTTAAGATGAGATTTGGCAGATGCTAAAATCTCCAGAGGAACATGATCAAAATGGAATATAGTCTAGAATTCATTACATAGGAAACACAGATGAAGGAAGTGAGTGGTCTTACCTGGAACAGAGAAGACGTAGAGGTGTTTGACTCTTTTGTTTGTTTGTTCTGTTTTGTTTTTCGTTTAATAGAAGTGTATTTATGTAGTAAGGGTCCTGCCTTGAAGTCAAGATATTTGTCTGGAAGCGCAGAACTGAGGGGTGAAAAGTCCAGACTGGAAACTTATTCTCATAATGTCCCAGGCAGTATGTTTTCTATCAGGCCATAAATAGTCAGCCTGAGTATTTAAGTAAACAAATGCAATTATTAAAAGCAGGAAGAAAATAAGGCATGGGTTCCCTACCATTTGATGGAATTCTTCAAACGCTAGCATGGTCAACAGGATTTATTTTAGCTGAGCCTAAATATTAAACATGTGAACATTGTCTTAAGATCATGTTTGGTGCATTCTTCTTTGTTCTTTCCTGTTTTTCTTTTCTTTTCTTCCTTTATTTCTTTCTTTCTTGCAAGATTTAAAAGAGAAAATCTCTCGCAATCAAATACGAACACAGCTACAATAATTGGTGTATTATATAAGGGATGGTATTTATGGTTAAAGATACAGTTATGCCACGTTTGAGAGGAAAGAAAAAAAGAAATATAAAGAGCCCTTTGAGAGGGTGCGACCACCCCCGCCGTGTGACCACCTGGCGTGCTGTGAGACTCAGCAGATGCAGCGTCAAACTTTTTGGCGTTCGCTGCATTTCTCTTCAGCCTCTCAACTTGTCTAGTCAGTCTGCTGGGGCTTGAGCCACAGGCAGCAGACAAAAGCCAAAGTTAATTGAAAGGAACAGAGGAGGCCTCAGTGGCCCTCATATGCCTGTTATGGAGTGCCACAACTCTCAATTCTCTCCTAGCCGGCAGCCCAGGAAGCCACGGTGGCCCTAATAAGCATCACCCCCAAAAAGACTCCCAGCTCTGGACTCCTCTGTGGACCCCTCTGGGGTCAATATGCCCAGTGCGCCTTAGAGACAGGGACAGTCACCTCTGCTGATCTCTGGGCTCCCTCCCATCACCCAACCCTTTCAGGCCTCCCCGAGTCCCGAGTCCCAGTTACCCTCCCTGGAAGGCTCTCTGAGCAGCCGAGCGGCTGGTTCTCTCTGGAGACAAGTTACCACCACCTTTATCTGTCCAAAACCATAAGTGGTTCCCCCAAAACTCAGCTCCTGAGATGACTGGCATTATTCCCCTGGGGTCAGAAAAGTCAAGGATTCCCAGGACCTCAGGACTGCCTAACCGAAGATGGGAGGTCGGCCTCAAGTCCCACCTTAGAAGCTCTCCACGGAGAAGACGCTCTTCCAATTGCCACGGAATTACATGGGATTCAATTAAAGCGGCTCTAGGGAATATAAAGATTAATGATATCCAGGCTTTGGTCTCCAGGAGCTTACGACGTGAAATAATCCCGCAAGAAATCTTAAGCAAGCATCCACTGTGAGAAAGGCACCGCGCGCTCCGGGACTTGGGGAGGCCTGAAAGGGTTGGGTGATGGGAGGGAGCCCAGAGATCAGCAGAGGTGAATGGAGAAGAGCACACAGCGCCTGTCTTCAAGAAGCTTGAAGGCTTCCTACGCCGCGCACTCATAGAAAAGTTAAGGTCCTCAAGAATTAAATACTGAGTGAACAAACACTTCAGGAGTTTAGAAAGAGAAAGGACAACTTCAAAGCAGCCCCAGTGTTTGATCATGTGGTGTTATCAGCAACATAATTTTGAACAATTCCCCCATGTAAATACGTATTCAGAAGGTATGCACTTATCTTTGAAAACACAAACTTTAAAAGGTTGCACTACCTCTGAAATCACATTGTTAAGATGATTTTAAAATTCATTTCATTTTGTATTATTCGTGAAACAAAAATATTTTCACCATCATCAAAATTTTACACTCATTTTAATATTTCTAATAATATTTCAGGAGGGCCAATTTAATGAGTCTGAATACTTTTTGAAAACCTTGGGTTTTTTTTATACTTGTGATAAAGCAATATAAGCTCTGATTCCAAATTCTGTTTGTTTTAATATTTGTTAGTAGATGTTGTAGGTTAAAAGGATATTGCACATAAACATACATCCAAAAGGAGAAAGTGCAGCATTTTGCTTAAATCAGGATACTTTTTTTTTAATCTCATACATCAATTAAGCAAAGGTTGTTGTTGAAATTTGGCTAACCGGCTTCCTTAACAATCAGATGGTCTGGCATATCAAAAGGCATTGCATTTTCTAATGAGTTCAGATCTCAGAAACTCTTCATTTGAAAGTTAACTGTTTACGAGATTTCTTAATTTGCAGATTTTAGGGATTTTAGATTTTATAGGTTAACGATATATCGTTTCAGCAACAAAATTGCCAAACAGTGGAAACATTTTCAATCAGCTTTCAAAAATGCTGTCTCAAGTATTGAGATTCTTCGGAAAAGCAGTTATGTTCTTGCCCATTTTACCCTAACGAGACATTAAGTTTCTGTTTATGTTTTTTACTGACAGCCCATTGACAGCTCAGAAAAGGTGAGAACATTTAGAACCCTTGTCTTTTTATACCAGAAATTGCCAAAATTCATCTCTGAAAATGGCAATTCTTATACAGTTTGCTAAGGGAAATCAGTAAAACTCTGCATGGCATATAACTTACTTCATGGATATTCCTGATCTTATTTCAAAGTTGTTGTTGTTGTTGTTGTTTTCTTTTCAAAGACCTTGATTTTCTAAAACGAACCAGGAGGGCTGACCTACTGTAGCATTTTGATTATAGGATGTGACAACACCCCAAAAGTAATAAACCGATGGAATGCCTGTCAACCCTTTGAATGAATGTGGCCTCTCCTTCTCATGGGTCCCTTCTGCCCAACTCTGACGGGTAATACATCATCTCATTTATAGCTCACGTAAGGCCATCACAGTTGCTCCAAATATTATGCATTGGGATGCTTAACTTAGTTCTTATTTTTTAGATAAAATATAAATAATATAAATAAAACTATTCATATATTTTTCTTATGGCCTGGTGGAGAGTCTCCTCCGTGGGGAACATGCAGCACACTAAGGAAGTAGCTGAAGGAAGAGGTGATCAGAGCTGGAGAGGCGCAGAGGGCGTGGGCTGTGAGGCAAGTTCCTGGCTCCCTTATGCCGGTACTGCCTCCCAGAGAATCTAGGGGAGGCACCCTCGTGGTCTTTGCCTCTTCTGAGCTCCCTATGTAAAATGCACACCCCACACTTCCTTTCGCCATCACCCAAAAGGCCCACTTCGCCACCACCCATCGCTTGTTCCCAGGAGAATGTGAAATACGAGCACAACCAAACCGGGGTCCCCCAAGCCATTGCAGCCCAGGCAGGAAGTTCCTTCACAACAAACCCCTGAGTTTATTAGGAAGCTGTCCTAGGAGAATCAAGCAGGGACTGTCTTTGAACAAGTTAGTCATGTTTCCAGAGAAACCCCAGAATGTGTAAAGTTTAACTTAAACCCCTTAAGATGCCTTTAAAAAACAGAATGGAAGCACCTTTCTATTGAGACGAATCTCCCACATCTGCTAACCCTTAATTCTAAATTACAGCTTTGAAATTGGAAAGCGGTACTATAGCACTCTGTTGGTGACCAGCAGCAACTCAGATGTGCCCGGCCTTGCAGACGCTTTGGCAGCAGAGGCAACTTGCCATCTTTTTTTTTTTTTTTTTAAAGAGGCTTTAAGGCCAGGATTGGATTGTAGAAGGTTAATTTAAATTCTAAGGAAAAAGGAAGAACGTGTGCATGCCAAGGCAAGTTGCTTCATACATCCCATTAAAAAATAAAAGGCAGCATTAGGAAAACAAGAGATCATTACTGAGTTAAGTACAAAGTTCCCCCCAAAATGCACGATTTCATGGGAAAACATTAAACCCGTGAATTCCCTTGAGCTTGTATTTGCTGAGCACGTAGTGTATACCACATCGTGGAGGACTGTGCGAATGAGCCTGTGCTGGGGACTCTGGGAGTAGTGAGGAAAGAGAAGGCTTTCACCCTTTGAAGGACCTTAAGGTGAATCCCCATACAATACAGTTTGCACTGCAGCTCTCTGCCTGGACTGAGGGAGATGGTGTTCCAGCCCTTTCCACCCTGGGAGGCAACCCCAGGCAGGGCAACAGTCCCAAGGATTACCCCATCTCCCACAGGGATATTTAACCAGCAAGAAACATCCCAATGAATCTAGAGATGAATTTACTCCCCTCCCCGATGCACCCAGAACTTCCTTGTTAAACTAGGGTGTGTCTTGCATGTGGACAAAGTAGTCTCCAAACCAGTAGCATCTATCAGGGGGCAACCTTCTGTGTAATGAAGCCTTGTGAGCCTTTATCTTGCTCACGGTCCCTGTCCTCCATCTGCAAAGTCAGAGTGCAAAACACAGGGCGAAGTCCAGTCTTTGATTATCATAAAAGATGTGACAAAATCCACAAATGCTGATGAGCCAATCCTCCGATAATGGGAGCAGAAAGATAGAAAAGCTAGATCTGGGCCCCAAACCAAGTTAACCATTTGCATGACAATTTTAAAGACAGAGAAAGGTCTAGAAGATGATTTGCTTTGCAGAGTTATGAAGACATGAATTTTCATTGTGCCTTGGCCACTCATAATTATTTTTTAAAACTAACAAAGAACAGTCAAGATATGGATCCATTATAAGAAGGAGAGCAAATATGGAATCAATCTTTGCTGCAAGAGCCCAGAAATTACTGTCTAATAATGAAACAATTTGAAGAGAGAAAAATCTGAAAACATTTAGAGGGACAATGAAATCATAAGCAATAAGGAGAAAGATTTGTGAATATCAAACCCTGCCAAGTCCAAAGTTGTCCCTGCCCCCCCCCC
>RCUC01154576.1:0-52615 GCA_003697995.1 Taxidea taxus jeffersonii
TTTAGTTCTTTTATTTCTCCAGAAAGGGCTTTTATTTCTCCTGACAGGGTTTCTCTAATATCTTCCATGCCTTTTTCAAGACTGGCTAGAACCTTGATAATCATCGTCCTGAATTCCAGATCTGAAATATTGCCAATGTCTGCATTGATTAGGTCCCTATCCTTCGGTCCTGCCTCCTGTTCTTTTTTTTTGTGGTGAGTTTTTCCACCTTGTCATTTTGTCCAGATAAGAATCCACTGTTCTCCTTGTTAAGTGAACTTGGTCTTGGCTGGATTTCTTTGATCTTCTGGGGGAGGGGCCTGTTGTAGTGATTCTCAAGTGTCTTTTCCCCAGGCGGAATTGCACCGCCCTTACCAGGGGCTGGGCTAAGTAATCCTCTCAGGTTCGCTTTCGGGAGCTTTTGTTTCCTGAATGCTTTCCGTAGAGTTCCAGAGGACGGGAATGAAAATGGCGGCCTCCCAATCTCCGGTTCGGAGGAGCCGAGAGCTAGGGGCCCCAGTCTTCAGTGCGCCTTCAGAGAAAAGCGTTTAATCACTCCCATCTCCCCAGCCTCCGGCCACGCTCGGAGAAAATCGTGCATAATCAGTCCCATCTCACTGGCTTCTGGGAGCGCTCCGAGCTCACCCAGCGTGTGACCAAGCGTCTCTGTCTCTGGCAGAGTCCCACCTGGAGTCTCCGAACCCCGTAGATCCCTGAGCTCTCCCGGGTCGGAGTCTCCCCAGGTCTTGTGGGGACGCCTCGCACAGAGCACCGACCCGTGTCACAGACCATGGCTCTAGGAAACCTCGGCTCTGTCTCTGCAGCCAGTTTCCCTGCTCTAACATCTGTGAGCTCTGCGACACTCAGATACCCCCAATCCTTCTGTGATCCTGTGGGACCTGAGTCCACGCTGTCCCTGCAAGGTCTTCACCCCAGTTTAGCCTCTGGAGTGATGTCCCTCCCTGGAGCATACTTTTAAAAGTCCTGATTTTGTGCTCCGCTGCTTGCCGGGAGCCGGCCCCTCCCCCTGGGGTCTATCTTCCCATCGCGTTGGAATCACTTCTCTACTGGTTCTACCTTTTAGAAAGTGGTCGATTTTCTGTTTCTAGAATTGTTGTTTTTCTTCTCTTCAATCTCCTGTTGGATTCATAGGTGTTCGGAATGGTTTGATAGGCTATCTAGCTGATCTCCTGCTGCCTGATTTCGTCTCAGCCTGCTACTTCTCCACCATCTTGACTCCCCCCCCCCCCATTCAAATAGTCTTATGTGGATGAAATGACAAGGCATAAAAACACACCACACCAAAAAAAAAAAAAAAAAAAGGAACAAGAGGCAATACCTATGGCTAGGGACCTAATCATTACGGACATTGGTAATATGTCAGAATGAGGTTCAGAATGACGATTCTCAAGGTGCTAGCTGGGTTCCAAAAAGGCATAGGAGATATTAGAGAAACTCTTTCTGGAGAAATAAAAGCCCTTTCTGGAGAAATGAAAGAACAAAAATCTAAACAAGTTGGAATCATAAAAGCTATTAATGAGGTGCAACAAAAATGGAGGCTCTTACTGCTAGGATAAATGAGGCAGAAAAGGGAATTAGTAATATAGAAGGCCAAATGATGGAAAATAAAGAAGCTTAGCAAATGAGAGACAAACAACTATTGGACCATGGGGGAGAATTTGAGAGATAAGTGATGCCAAAGAGAGACAAACAACTATTTGACCACGAGGGGAGAATTCAAGAGATAAGTGATGCCATAAGATGAAACATATTAGAATAATTGGGAATCCAGAAGAAGAAGAAGAAAGACAGAGAGGGGCAGAAGGTACATCAGAGTGAATTATTATAGAGAATTTCCCTAATATGGTAAAGGAAACAAGCATCAAATCCAGGTGGCACAGAGAATCCCCCCAAAATCAATCAAAATACTTTCACAACCCGTCATCTAACAGTAAAACTTACAAGTCTTGGTGACAAAGAGAAAATTCTGAAAGCAGCTCCTGACAAGCGGTCCATAAAATACAATGGTAGAAATATTAGATTGGCAGCAGACTTATCCTCACAGGCCTTGCAGGCCAAAAGGACTGGCATGATATATTCAGAGCACTGAATGAGAAAAATATGCAGCCATGAATATTATACCCAACTAGGCTATCATTGAAAATAGAAGGAGCAATATAAAGCTTCCACGACATACAAGAATTAGAAGAATTTGCAAACACCAAACCAGCCATACAAGAAATATTGAAAGGGGTCCTCTAAGAAAAGAGAGAGTCTAAAAGTAGTAGACTAGAAAAGAATAGAGACAATATACAGTAACAGTTACCTTATCGGCAATACAGTGGAACTAAATTCATATATTTCAGTAGTTACCCTGAATGCAAATGAGCTACATGCCTCAGCCAAAAGACAGAGGGTATCAGAATGGATAAAAAAAAAAACAAAAAAAACAAAAAAAAACCTCATCAATATGCTGTCAAGAAGAAACTCATTTTAAACCCAAAGACACTTCCAGATTTAAAGTGAGGGGGTGGAAAACTATTTATCATGCTAATGGACATTAAAAGAAATCTGGGGTGGCAATTCTTATATCAGATCAATTAGATTTTAAGACAAAGACTATAATAAGAGATGAGGAAGGACACTCTATCATACTCAAAGGGTCTGACCAACAAGAAGATCTAACAATTTGAATTATCTATGCCCCTAATTTGGGAGCAGCCAACTACATAAACCAAATAATAACAAAATCAAAACACAATGACAATAATACAATAATAGCAGGGGACTTTAATACCCACCTCACTGAAATGAGTAGGTCATCCAAGCAAAAGATCAACAAGGAAATAAAGGCTTTTAATGACACACTGAACCAGATGGACATCACAGATATATTGAGCATTCCAACCCAAAGCAATGGAATACACATTCTTCTCTAGTGCACATGGAACATTCTCCAGAACAGATCACATCCTGGATCACAAATCAGGTCTCAACCGGTACCAAATGATTGGGATCATCCCCTGCATATTTTCAGACCACAATGCTCTGAAGCTAGAACTCAATCACAAGAGGAAAGTTGGAAAGAACTCAAATACAGGGAGGCTAAAGAGCATCCTACTACAGAATGGATTGGGTCAACCAGGAAATTAAAGAAGAATTGAAAAAAAAATCATGGATATAAATGAAAATGAAAACACAACTGTTCGAAGTCTGTGGAGACACTGCAAAGGTGGTCCTGAGAGGAAAGTATATTGTGATACAAGCCTTCCTCAAGAAACAAGAAAGGACTCAAGTACACAACCTAAACCTACATCTAAAAGAGTTGGAGAAAGAACAACAAAGAAAGCCTAAATCCAGCAGGAGAAGAGAAATAACAAAGATCAGAGCAAAAATTAAAGGAACAGAAACCAAAAGAACAGTAGAACAAATCAACAAAAGTAAGAGCTGGTTCTTTGAAAGAATTAATAAGATTGATAAACCCCTGGTCAGACTTTCCAAAAAGAAAAGAGGAAGGACCCTAATAAATAAAATCACAAATAAAGAGAAGAGATCACAAGAAACACCAAATACTTATAAGAAAATATCATGAGCAAATATATGCCAGGAAATTTGACAATCTGGAAGAAATGGATGCATTCCTGGAGACATATAAACTACCAAAACTTAACCAGGAAGACATAGAAAACTGAACAGACCCATAACCAGTAGGGAGATTGAAACTTTCATAAAAAATCTCCCACAAACAAGAGCCCAGGGCCAGATGGCTTCCCAGGGGAATTTGAACAAACATTTAAAAAAGAATTGACACCTATTTGCCTGAAACTATTCCAGAAAAATAGAAATTGGAAGGAAAACTTCCAAATTCATTTTATTAGGCCAGCATTACCTTGATCCCCCAACCAGACAAACCCCACCAAAAAGGAAAATTATAGACCAATATCCTTGATGAAGACAAATGTGAAAATTTTCACCAAAATACTAGCCAATAGGATCCAACAGTACATTAAAAGGATTATTCACCATGACCAAGTGGGATTTATTCTGGGGCTGCAAGGTTGATTCAACATCTGCAAATCAATCAATGTAATACAATACATTAATAAACGAAAGAACAAGAACCATATGATACTCTCAATAGATGTTGAAAAAGCATTTGACAAAATACTGCATCATTTCTTGATCAAAATGCTTCAAAATGTCGGGATACAGGGTACATACCTCAATATCTTCAAAGCCATCTATGAAAAACCCACAGAGAATATAATTCTTAATGGTGAAAAACCAAGAGCTTTTCCTCTGAGGTCAGGACATGGCAGGGCTGTCCACTAACACCACTGCTATTCAGCATACACCTAGATATCCTGGCCTCAGCAATCAGACAACAAAAATAAGTAAAAGCCATCCAAATCGGCAAAGAAGAATTCAAGCTTTCACTCTTTGGAGATGATATGATACTTTTATGTGGAAAACACAAAACACTCCCTTCCCAAACTGCTAGAACTCATACAGGAATTCAGTAAAGTCTCAGGATATAAATTCAATGCACAGAAATCAGTTGGATTTCTATACACCAACAACAAGACAGAAAAAAGAGAAATTAAGGCATCAATCCCATTTACAATTGCACTCAAAACCGTAAGATAATAGGCATAAACCTAACCAAAGAGGCAAAGAAAACTATAAAGTACTCATGAAAGAAATTGAAGCATTCTCCACGTTTAATGCAAATGCTCCAAAATACCACCACTTTTTTTTCAGAGAAATGGAACAAATAATCCGAAAATTTATATGGAACCAGAAAAGACTTTGAATAACCTGAGGAATGTTGAAAAAGAAAGCAAAATTTGGTGGCATCACAATTCCAGACTTCAAGCTCTATTACAAAGCTGTCATCATCAAGACAGTTTGGTACTGGCATAAAAACAATGATATATAGATCAATGGAACAGAATAGAAAGCCGAGAAATAGACCCTCAACTCTATGGTCAACTAATCTTTGACAAAGCAGGAAAGAATGTCCAATGGAAAAAAGACAGTCTCTTCAACAAATGGTGTTGGGAAAATTGGATATCCACATGCAGAAAAATGAAACTGGACCATTTCCTTACACCACACACAAAAATAGCCTCAAAGTGGATGAAAGACCTCAATGTGAGACAGGAATCCATCAAAATCCTTGAGGGGAACACAGGAAGCAACCTCTTCAACCTCAGCCACAGCAACTTCTTCCTAAAAACATCGCCAAAGGCAAGGGAAGCAAGGGCAAAAATGAACTATTGGGTCTTCATCAAGATCAAAAGCTTTTGCACAGCAAAGGAAACAGTTAATAAAAACAGAAGACAACAGACAGAATGTGAGAAGATATTTGCAATTGACTTATCAGATAAAGGGGTAGTATCCAAAATCTGTAAAGAACTTTTCAAACTCAACACCCAAGGAATGAATAGTCCAATCAATAAAAGAGCAGAGGAAGATGTGGTCTATATACACAATGGGGTATTATGCCTCCATCAGAAAGGATGAATACCCAAATTTTGTATCAACATGACGGGACTGGAAGAGATTATGCTGAGTGAAAAAAGTCAAGCACAGAGAGTCAACTATCATATGGTTTCACTTATTTGTGGAGGATAAGAAATAACATGGAGGACATGGGGAGATGGAGAGGAGAAGGGAGTGGGGTGAAATTGGAGGGGGAGATGAACCATGAGAGACTATAGACTCTTAAAACAATCTGAGGGTTTTGAAGGGGTTGGGGGTGGGAGGTTGGGTAAGCCTGGTAGTGGGTATTGTGGAGGGCACATATTGCATGGAACACTAGGTGTGGTGCATAAACAATGAATTCTGGCACACTGAAGAGAAATTTAAAAAATAAAGAATTTTTTTAAAAATGGGCAGAGCATACAAACAGACATTTCTGAAAAGAAGACATCCCGATGGCCAACAGATACATGAAAAAGTGCTCAATATCACTTGTAATCAAGGAAATACAAATCAAAACCACAATGAGATACGACCTCACACCAGTCAGAATGTTAAAATTAACAAGTCAGGAAATGACAGATGTTGGAGAGGATGTGGAGAATGGGGAACTCTCCCACACTGTTGGTGGGAATGCAAGCTGGTGCAGCCACTCTGGAAAACAGCATGGAGGTTCCTCAGAAAGTTGAAAACAGAGCTACGTTATGACCCAGCAATTGAACTACTGGGTATTTCTCCTAAAGATACAAATGAAGGGGCATGTGTACTCAAATGTTTATAGCAACAATGTCCATAATAGCCAAACTATGGAAAGAACTTACATGTCCATCAATAGATGAATGGATAAAGATGTGGTATATATACACATTGAAATACTATGCAGGCATCAAAAGAAATGAAATCTTGCCATTTGCAACAATGTGGATGAAACTAGAGGGTATTATGCTGAGCAGAATAAGTCAATCAGAGAAGGACAATTATCATATGATCTCCCTGATATGAGGAATTTGAGAGGCACAGTGGGGGGCTTGGGGGTAGGAAAGGAAAAAAATGAAACAAGATGGGATTGGGAGGGAGACAAACTTTAAGAGACTCTTAATCTTACAAAACATACTGAGATTTGCTGGGGGAAGGGGGTGTATGGAGAGGGTGGTTTGGTTATGGATTGGGGAGGTTTGTGATATGGTGAGTGCTATGAAGTTTGTAAGTCTGCTGATTCACACATCTGTACCCTTGGGGTAAATAATACATTGTATGTTGATAAAAATAATTAATTTTTAAAAATAAAAATATAGAAATATTTGAATGTTATTGGTCTTCATTTTTTTCTTGGAGGCTTCTAAAGGGGCCCAATAATGTCCTAAAATATTACTGTTAAAAAAAAACCATGCATGTGTGCTAAGAAGTAGCATAAAAAAGAAGATACATTCATAAATTTTGAATATGTGAAAACAGACATTATGTGTCAAACTTTCCACTGTCTACCTGTGAGATCATGAGCAGGTTAGCTTAGCTTTTCTTAAACTGAATTTTTTTTTTCATTTGTAAAAAGGGATAATATCTTCTGCATAGCTCTTGATACACAGTAATTGCTCTTTAAAAAAAAAATAGTTGTCTCCTCACTTTTCAACATTATGTCATCTGTGGCAACAAAGAATGAATCAACTTCCTCTTCTGCAGAGCAGCATTTCCAGTATTCATTCATTCACTTATTTATTCATTTGAAAATATCCACAGAACACTTAGTTCTAGGCAATGCACTATTTATAGAGGCTAAATATATGAACAGGTACAATTTTTTAAAATTTGAAGTTAGATAGGGATGTAGATGTGTAAAGAAAAAAAAATGTAACAGTGTTAATCTGGTTCAAGCTACTACTACTATGACAAAATATTATAGACTGGGTATCTTAAACAGCAAACATTTTTTCCATTTTTGAGGTTGGGATGTCCAAGATTAAGATATTTGCAATTCAGTACAATAATAGAAGGGAACTTTAACACCTCACTTACATCAATGAACATATCATCTAAGCTAAAAATAAACAAAGAAATAATGGCTTCGAATGGCATAATGGACCAGATGGACCTAACACATAATCAGAACATTCCATCCTAAAAGAGCAGAATACACATTCTTTTCAAGTACACATGGAATACTCTCTAGGATAGATCACATGTTAGGTCACAAAACAGGCTTTAGCAAATACAGAGATTGAAGCCATACCATGCATTTTTTCTGACCACAACACTATGAAACTAGAAGTCAACCACAAGAAGAAATCTGGAAAGATCACAAATACATGGAGCTTAAATAACATACCATTAACAATGAATGGGCCAACAAGGAAATCAAAGAAGACATTTAAAAAATATACATAGCCAAATGAAAATGAAAGCACAATGGTCTAAAACCTTGGACCTAAATTGTCGTAAGAAGGAAGTATATAGCAATCCAGGCCTACCTCAAGAAGCAAGAAAAAAATCTCAGATAGACAACATGACCATCCACCTAAAGGAAACAGAAAAAAGAACAACAAAGCCTAAAGCCAGTGGAAGGAAGGACATAATAAAGATTAGAGTGGAAATAAATGACACAGAAACTAAGAAAACAGTAGGACAGAACAATGAAACCAGGAGCTGGTTCTTTGAAAAAATTAATAAAATTGACAATCCTCTAGCTAGAATTATCAAAAAGAAAAGAGAAATGATCCAAATAAGTAAAATCACAAATGAGAGAGGAAACATAACTACCAACACCACAGAAATATAAACAAGTGTAAGAGAATATTATGAAAACCTATATGCCAGCCAATTGGGCAATATAGAAGAAATGGATGCATTCATAGAAACATGGAAATTACCAAAACGAAACAGGAATGAATAAAAAACTTGAACAGACTGATAATCAGCAAATAAATTAAATTAGTAATTAAAAAACCCTCAACAAATAAAAGTCAGGACAGGAGGTTTCACAGAATTCTACAAAATGTTTAAAGAAAAGTTAATATCTATTCTCAAACATTCCAAAATATAGAGAAGATAGAAAAACTTCCAAATTCATTCTATGAACCCAGCATTATCCTGATACCAAAACCAGCTAATGGCACTACACAAAAAGAAAACTAAAGCCAATATCCCTGAAGAATATATATGAATAATCTTCAATAAAATACTAGCAAACCAAATTCAACAATACGTTAAGAAAATACAAACAAAACAAAACAAAACAACACCAACAAAGGAAAAAAAAAAAACTACATTCACCATGATTGAGTGGGATTTATTCCTGGAATGCCAGAGTGATTTAATATTCACATACCAATAAATATCATACATCACATCAATAAAAGAAAAGACAAAAAAAATGATCATTTCAGTAGGTGCAGAAAAACACTTGACAAAATATAACATCCATTTACAATAAAAACCCTCAACAAAGTAGGTTTAGAGAGAACTTACCTCAAAATAAATAAAGGCTATATATGAAAAACCCACAGCCAACATCATACTCAACATAGAAAAACTGATATATTTTCCTCTACACGGTCAGGAATAAGACATGGATGTCCACTCTCACAACTTTTATTCAACCTAGCACTGAAAGTCCTAGCCACAGCAATCAGACAAGAAAAAGAAATAAAAAGCATCTGAAACAGCAAAGAGAAAGTAAAAGTCTCACTATTTACAGATGACATGATACTATATAGAGTATCCACCAAAAAAAAAAAAAAAAATTGCTAGAACTGATAAATGAATTCAGTAAGGTCACAGAATACAAAATCAACCTAAAGATATTCATTGCATTTCTATACACCAATAACAAAGTAGAAGGAAGAAAAATTAAAGAATCAACCCCATTTACAATTGTACTAAAAACCATAAGATAACCTAGGAATAAATCTATTCAAAGATGTGAAAGATCTGTACTCTGAAAACTGTAAAACACTGATGAAAGAAATTGAATATGACACAAAGAAATGGAAATATATCCCATGCTTATAGATTGAAAGACCAAGTACTGTTAAAATGTTTATACTATCCAAAACAATCACACATTCAATTCAATCCCTACCAAAATATTAAAAGCATTTTTCACAGAGCTGGAACAAAGAATCCTAAAATTTGTACAGAACCACAAAAGATCCCAAATATCCAAAGCAAAGCAACCTTGAAAAAGAAAAGAAAAGAATAAAAACAAAACAAACAAAAAAAAGCAAAGTAGGAGGAATCATAATCCCAGACTTCAATTTATACCATGAAGCTGTAGTGATCAAAACATTATGATACTGGCACAAAAAAAGACACGTAGATCAATGGAACAAAATAGAAAATCAAGAAACAGACCCTTAAGTATATGGTCAACTAATCTTTGATAAAGCAGGAAAGAAGATTCAATGGAAAAACTGGCAGTCTCCTCTACAAATGGTCTTAGGAAAAGTGGACAGCAACATGCAAAATAATGAAACTGGACTACTTTCTTGCATCATACAAAAATAAATTCACAACAGATGAAAGAACTAAATGTGAAACTTAAAATTATAAAATCCTAAAAGAGAACACAAGCAGGAGCTTCTTTGACATTAGCCATAACAATTTCTTCCCAGCTACGTCTCCTGAGGCAAGGGAAACAAAATGTAAAATAAACTATTGGGACTATATCACAATACAAAATGTCTGCATAGTGAATGGAACAATCAACAAAACCAAAGGGAACGTATGGAATGGGAGAAGGTATTTGCAAATTACATGTCTGATAAATGGTTAGTATCCAAAGTATATGAAAAACTTATAAAACTCAACACCTAAAAAAAATATTAAACTTAAAAATGAATGGAAAACATGAGTAGACATTTTTTCCAAAGAAGACATACAAATAGCCAACAAACATGTGAAAAGATGATCATTACTAATTATCAGGAAAATGTAAATAAAAGCTACAATGAGCTATCACCTCACACCAGTTAGAGAGACTAAAATCAAGAACATAAGAAACAGCAGGTATTGGCAAGGATGTGGGGAAAAGGGAACCATCTTACACTATACAAACTGGGCAGCCACTCTGAAAAACAGTATGGAGAGTCCTCAAAAAGTTAAAAATGTAACTACCCAAGTGCCTGGTTGTCTCAGTCAAGTGTCTGCCTTAGGTTCAGGTCATGATCCCAGAGTCCTGGGATATAGCCTGCATGGGGGTTCCCTGCTCAACGGGAAGCCTGCTTCTCTCTCTACCATTCCCCTGCTTGTATCCCCACCCCCCTCTCTGTCAAATAAGTAAATAGAGTTAAGAGAAATAGAACTACTTTAAAATCTAGCAATGGCACTAGTAGGTATTTACCCAAAGAATACAAAAATACTAATTCAAGGGGATACATGCAATGCACCCTGATGTTTATAGCAGCATTATCTACAATAACCAAATTGTGGAAACAGCCCGTGTCTATAGTCTCATAGTAGATAAGGAAGATAAGAAATATTCCATTGTGTATATATATACACAATGGAATATTTCATATACATGTACCCAACTATAAAAAAAAAAAGAATGAATCTTGCCATTTACAACAACATAGATGGAGCTAATAGTATTATGCTAAGCAAAGCAAGCCAGTCAGAGAAAGAGAAATACCATGTTTTTACTCATATGTGGAATTTAAGAAACAAAAGAAATGAGCAAAGGAGGAAAAAAAAAAAGAGAGAGAGAGAGACAAACCAAGAACAAGACTCTTAACTATAGATAACAATGTAATGTTACCAGAGGGGAGGTGGATTGGGGGGGTGGGGAATGGGTGACAAAAGTGATGAGGATTAAGGAGTATATTTGTTGTGATGAGCACTGGATGATGTATGAAGTGTTCAACCAGTATATAATACACCTGAAACTAATATTACACTACAAGTAATGAAAGTTGAATCCAGAGACTTATGTAATTGTTGCATGATGGAGGGCACTGAGGTCACATTAAGGAGGTTAGAATTTGTCCTTGCAGCAATGAAGGCCCCTTGAACGATGATATCCTAGAGGAAGATGAGGATGGATTTGTGTATTAGGCTGATTCCTTTGGCAGCCAGAAAGACAATAGCTTTGAGAGGCAAAAAACTAGAACTAAGAATATCTGGAAACTTCAGCAATATTCAAAGGGAGTGATTATGAGAACAGTGGGGTTAAAGAAGGATGGAAGAAAATGATATGAGAAATGTTTGCAATATGAAATTGGGAAATCTTAATGCTAGGATGGAAGAATGATGAAAATGGAGGAGAAAAGGTGACTAATGCCATCCGGTTTTGTAACCTCATTGATTAGGTAGATGGCCAGTGCCATCAGTAAAATAAAGAAAGAGCAACAGGATCAAGACTTCAATTTTGGATGTATTGAGTTTGAGGCAAGAAGATGTCTAGCAGGCATTCACCAGGGTTAGGAGCCACACCTCCCTATACTTTCTTACAATTGTCGTCTTTCCCAATGTAAATGCACAGTGATCATGGTCATCTTTTCTAAACTATACCAATCACACAATAATAAAGGAAAATATCAACAGGAAACAACATCAACCTTATAGAAATTTAAAAAGTGCATGTCCTGTATGTCAACATATGCACATTTTCTTATTCCCAACCTTCTGTACCACTTCTCTTCTCCATTCTTTTAGGAATTACTGACAATATTCCTCTATGTCTTCAACTAGTTCTTACAAGCCCCTGGTCCTAGAATAGTTCATCAGCATACTTGATGTTATCTTAATATTCCCTCATCTTAAATTTCATTCAGTCCTTAATGAAATATTTTCTGCTCTTTTGGTTTTAATATTTCAATGACAGAGTAAAATCTTTTGTGTTCTGCTTTCTTTTTCCCATTTTTCAGTACTGTTCCATCTTCCCACAAGCAAGACTCCCAACCTATGTTTGTTCTTCTGCTCAGTTAAAACAGGAGTTCAAAATACCCTATTTGTATACTAATAAAAATGTCAATTTTTTCTACCTCTTGTCATCTAGACACTTTTTATTCAAGTCCCTCCCATATTTTAAAATTATATTTGACTCCTTCCAACTTTGGGTTATATATTTTTCAAAAGATCTTATTTTCCTTTGAATTAGATTGTATACTTACATTAATAAATCAATTTTATCAAACTTCTAAATACAGCTGGACCATTCCCTTTTTGTGATTCCTCTCATCAGAACTTACTTAAGCTCTTGTATTTTATATTTTCATACTATATTTTATGAAGATGATAATATCTTCTTCAATGACTAAATAATTTCTTCTTTGCTATATGTTTCTCTAAAATAACATGACTCTTTTCTATTAAAAGCTGCATCACATCTACATTTCTATTCATTCTGTCCTTGGTTGTCACAATTACCTCAAACAGCTATTTTCTCAATGTTCCTATTATTTTTCAGAAGAAGGTAAGCATTTATCAAACCCTCTGTTTTTAGTAGAATGATACATACAGCATATGCTTAAATCCTTCATTCCTAATACCTCACTTCTGTGATTCTGTCTTTGCAATCCTTATTAGAAAAGCCTTGAGCTTATCACCCATCTGATCAAGCAGACTATAAGTCACTTCCTTAACAATGCTATCTTTGTGTCATTTTTTTCTTTCTGTTTCATGTGTGTGTCTATCAGCCCTACGACTCTTAGGTGGTCAGAATTCCAAACAGCATTATGACAAACTACTTGAGTTTTTGCCATGATCTGTCTCTCATTTAATCTCTTTAGTAACATCTATTTTCTATGGTTTTCTGATTTTCTGAACCACTCTAGAAAATCTCCATTTGAAGAAAAAAAAAATCCTGTGCATTGATTTGTAGTTATTCATAATCATTTCAGTCATTCAAGGGGAGTCATAATGCCATCTAATGTGTCTATCACTGGCTTCCTTAATATGTCTTTTCTTTCTTAATTTCCCACTTCTCTCCACTCTGAACCTTTTATCCAATCTGTAAGACCTCACACTGATAACATGTTCTTGAACATGTTCCATTCACCATAAACATTCATACCAGTGATGTGCACATAGTCCATTTTGCCTTGTATTTTATTTGCTTTCTTATGTCTCCTATTGGAGCCAAATTTCTAAAGGGGAATACATCTAGTTTCTGTTTGAGTACCCCTAACAGTATCAACTACATATTCCAGGTGCTTTGTAATTATAAACCAAATGAATAAATAAATCTGTAACAATAATAGCCCTAACTTTTTCTGTTCAGCTATCAAATTGATTGTATTAGAAGTGAAAAAAATGGGCAATTCACTTTATAGTGGTCACTTACTAATTTGCACACAATGAATGAACCCAGAAAATAGCAATCAGAACAATTGATTAAAAGAACTGCACTGGACTCCATTACTGTACTTTAAAATATTAAACATAAATTTAGATTCTTTCCTGTACTGAACCTCAACACAAATCTAGACAGACGTAATCTTGTTAACATCTTCGATATATCAACAGTCAGAGAGCTAACTGCTTGAGTCATTTACTTCAGTCAATACTTAAATAGGAAACTGACTCCTTAAAATGTATTCCTTCAATTTTCTATTTGCATAATTAAAGCTATGGAAGAAGCTCATTTGCACAGTTTGTTTTCCCAAGATAAGTAGTTACCATGACAATGGTTATTGTTTGAGGATGATCAGGATATTAGTATGAGTATTATTCAGTGCAGATTTATCAGAGAATGATCCTACTCAATTAAGTCAGTGCATCTAAAAAAATGTATAACCACACTGAGCTTTTCTTAAATGAGATTTTGAAAATTACATTTTAGGAAAGATAGATTTTTTCCCCCAAAAAACACAGGACTACTAATTTATTCAAATGTAACAAAACACCAGCTTAGATCAGGTGCTGCACAAGCTCTGTTCCCTATAGAAAGACAATGCCTTCTGTTCATGATAATTACCTGCCATGACAGTGTCAAAAAAAAAAAAAATTTCAACAGAAACTGCATCACCAGGAATAATTCTGGCTTAGAATTATGATTATAGGATTATGAATGTGTTTCTTTTACCCATAAATAATTCAATTGTATACAATGAAGTATATAGTATGTAGCAGGTAACAGGATTAAAAACATCAACAACAACCTAGGAGTTTCCAAACCTTGTTTTGATAACATACCTCTTTGCTACTTTGAGTATGTTATGTAGAGGCTGAACCTTAGATATTTTCCCTATAAATTGAGAAAAATAATTATTAACCTGTTCCACAGATATCTGTGCTACCTACAACATATGCTTAAAATTGCCAATAACCACATCTTCTTTCACGTCTATGCCACTAATTATATCTTCTCTTATCAATGGACAAGGCTGCAATACATGGCTACTCAAGATCAAGATGTCCACTTAAAATTACCAAATGAAATATACATATAAAAACAATGTGGTATCCCTACAATCTGGCTACTTCTGTACCACTGAGATTAGTTATCAATTATATGAGATCTTTATTTGCTGGGATAGAAAATTTTGTCAAAATGAAAAAGAATATTTATTTCTAACTTATTTGCTCTTTGAAATGGTTAAAATTTCCAGAAAACATTTTTTCTAACATTTCTTGAGTGGCTTGCATTATTTCTACATTTCAAAAATAACTGGTTATCTAGTTGCATTCCTTTTGAATTACTTATACTTTTTGACTATAAATAATTCAAAGTGAAAGTAGAAGAAAAAATTGAATCATTACTTTCTGATTGTAAATATATGTAATTCTGATACAAAATTTAAAAAATGCCAACCAACTTTTAAAAGTAAAATTTATTTTTCAAGAAACCTCCTATTTTGTGGTAGGTTTTACTGTTCTCTGCCCCACCTCACATCATCCCAAAGGGACTGGCTGTGCCTTTTCCTATAGTAAGGGACATTTTAGTTGCAAAATCAGAGCCTTTGTTCTACTTTTAACTGCTTAGAATTGAATGGCTTTCTATGATTTTCACATCATCCATTCTAAAAAAACCTAAAGCCCTAGTTAAAAAAATAACTTTCCTTTTTGAAAATGAAATATCAGCTTTGCCTCAAGATAGAAACAAGTTTTTGTTTTTTTGTTTTTTTTTTTTTTTAATGATAGCATTCAAGTCTAAAAAAAAAAAAAATTGAATAAGAAAGATCAGGCCATACATTTCCAATAGAAATAAAGCTTGCTAATTTTTAAAAAAGTAATTGGAAAATGGGTATCAAGAGTCTTAAAAATATTTTTTGCCTAATAATTCCATATTTAAGAATCTCTCTCCCATACTTAAGAATTCCATTATTAAGAATCTCTTACATTGCTCCTAGGGAAATAATCCTGAAATACAAAGAATGACTGCTACACAAAGATGTTCTAATGTTATCAATATATTAGCAAGACCTAAAAGTCTTACATTATTATATCTTAATAATTAATTATGTTGAGTTCATATACCAGGACACTTACCGTGCAACAGAAAACCCAACTCAAACTTACTTAAACAACAATGAAAATGCATACATCAACAAAATAAATCAGTTCAATGGCTAAAAATCATCAGGTCTATAACAGGAAGACCTATAAGTACTGGGGAACAAAAACAACCTATCTGTTCAGCTTCATCTAAGTGGCTGATTTCCTTAAGTGTCAACAGGGCTGCTATTAGCACTAGGAGTATGTCCTTCAAGTCCTGTATAAGAAATTAAAGGACCTCTTGTAGCTTACATATGGGTTCTGGGATTTATTCTTAATATACCCTATTGCTTCAGTGAAGCATTCCTGCCCAATTTTTTTTGAAGGCTAGCAAAATCACCCTAACTGCCCAAACTTTGGTCATGTGCCTCCTGAATGAATCACTATGACAAGAGAGAGACTGTCATTTTTGTTTGATTTTGGGGTTCTCAAAGCTCCATGATGTTGGGGAAAAATGCTAACTTTATAGGAACTCATTTCCCATCTATCTAATGAGAAATCTGGAGCAAAGATAATATGGATCATTTTGAAAGCCTTCTAACCATATGTATGATATTATCATGTTAGCTATGGACTGATTTGTAACATGAAAACATTTCCTGGGCAGGAACAAGCATTTCAGGATAAACTATAAACCTGAAGCCTGTGCTCTGTTACCAGCAATTCTTGCAAAAATATCACAGTTAACTTGAAAGAATTGTGCCAAGAACAAGAACTGAGTTTTTAAAAATATTGTAAAATACTGACTTAATCAGATTGGACCACACCATTTTTGGTGGAAGCACAATGGGGAAACTGATCAAAGCCTAAAACAGATCCAATCTATGGATGTCATTACCTTGCATTGTTATTCTTTGGATTTGTGTAAATGGCACAATTTGTAATGCAGATAGCTTTTTAGCTGGATGTTATGTTATAGTCATATCAGTTCAGATTTCCATACTTTGCCATGTAACTTGGAAACTGTTTTTAGAAGACACCTCTTCTCTGATTTCTCTGCCCCTCTTAACTCTATCTTGTTTCTTAAACAGGAAATGTTAAAGTTAAGATACATTGTTAAAGTTCTATCCTTTGGATATGCAAGAATGAATGAGCTCTTGTACTGATGTGAAAGCTTTATCCTCAGAAATATTTATAAATTATTTTCATGGTGTTAATAATCAGTTTTCCCTATTATTTGTGTACACCAAATCTCAAGTTTCTAAGAAATGGGGGTAGAGGGGTAAAGTGGAAGACAGTGAAGCAAAGAGTAAGAAAAATTAAATTTAATCTTTCCTATTCTGAAACTCACTTGCTAGTTTAATTTTTTGGTGCATAGTGTACTGTGTGTGAAATGGTACAGTTGGCACCTTTATTCCCTTTTTTAAGATTATGTGATGTTTTATATAGTTATGTATCATGATTTACCAAAAGTGGAGTCAGAGATATAAAAGGAAAATGTCTGAAGTGAAAAATTACAGCTGGTATCAAATCTACGGGAGCCCTATTTTTAGGAATGAGGGTTTCTTCACAAGCTTTTGGATGACAAATGACTCATCACACGTATACTACATATTTGGCAAATCTTTCTAGAAACTGTATGGATAATTAGAAACCCTTATTAAAAAGTCACTGTAGTTTATTAAATATTTAAAATAATTACATATGATTATGAAATTACTTCATAAAGCACAGAACAAAATCATAAAGTTCCTGCATGAGTCACTCAAGCCTAGACCAATTTTTTTTTTTTTTTTTTTTTTTTTTAGGGAAATGATTCTTATTCACTGATTATAAGTTTTGATTAAGTTGGATGAATAAAGAATGCCTTGTTAGTCTACTGGTTTTGACAAAGACAGTTTTTCCCCCCTGGCATAAAAATAAGACTAGATACAGAAGTATACAAATTTCATTCTACTGATGAGAAACATGACTAGTAGAGAAATTTATCACGTAGGAGAAGCTTTTGGTGCAATATTTATAGGAAATTTTATACTTCCCTAGGGATATATACTTTTTGCCTGCATTTAATAAGATTTTTACTATGTGTGTCTGTAATGTAATGCAGCTAATTTTATACCAGCTTTTTAGTATTGACTATCCAAATGAAGCTGGCCCCTCTGAAGTAGCCATCTTGGTAGGCTACACATTGATTCCAACAATACTGCTCTTACAATGCTCCTGGGAGGAGATAGTGAGAAAGAAGCAACAGGTGAACAAAAGGTAGGGAAAAGGAAGGAAGAAAAGGTGAAGAAAGGGGAGACAAACATATTATTCCTTTTTAAGAGTTTGTTATATTCCAGGCACCACCTCGTAACAACACTGACGTAGATATTACTAGCTTTGTTTTATAGATGAGAAAACTGATCAAGAGGGTTAAATAACTTCTCTTAAGTCATATATGTCTGTTATCTGTTCACTGTATAACAAATGTTTACCCCCAGATCTAGTGGCTTACCGGAACAACAATTTTATTTACTCCCAGTTCTCTGGATTAGCAATTTAGGATGGGATCAAAGGAGCGGGTCTTCTGTTAGTCTTGAGTCGGGTAACTCACACGGCTGTAGTCACTGGATGGCTCACTTGGGTTGAATGGTCAAAGGAGCTCACTCACATGTTTGATTGGTGGGGGATGGCTATTGGACTGGCCACATTCCTGCAGCAGAGTATCTTAATTTCTTGATGTAGGGGCCACATTCCAAGAGATATAAGTTTCAATATGCAAATGCTTTTCAAGATTCTGTTTATGTTATTTTTGATGTAACAGAACAGTATCTACTCTTATACATTTAAAGAGTGGTAAGAGTAAGATTCAAATCCAGGTTTTTCTGATAATAGTCCTTCTGCTCTTTCCAGTGTCCTGTACTATATGCTTTTGCTGGTGTAAGATAAGCTTCCACTTTTTCAATGAATGTTGCAGAGACCAGTCAGGAAAAATAGCTATGCATGGTTTGGCAGTAGTAAAAGCCCATATTATTAAAAATCTGTTTTTAAAAATATTGTTAATATTTCTTGCATTAGTTAGCTTTGCTATGGCAACAGAAAACTCTAATATCATAACAGAATATAGTTATTATATTTCTCAGACTGTTCTTGGAACACCATACAGAATCTAAAGGGTCAGTTTATCTCTCAAGGAGTAACAGTCTCCTTTAATTCATTCTAACCATGCAATAAAATCATGCTATGAAAATTTTTCTCAACATTTCTTTGCCCAAAGTCACAAGATTATTAGATACATTTTGTGCTTCCAACTTATTGCAGGCAATCATTTTATAAAATATTATAAAATATTATAATTATATTTTACCACTACATAAGATACTGTTATTTTTCCTTCCTTCTTTATCAGTTTTCTTGCTATTTCCTATTCTGTATTTTATGTTTTATTTTGTTTTTGTTTTCATTGTTGTTGTTGTTGTTTTAAGCATAATGCCTCTTCTTAAACCATTTATTTCATGGTTCATCTTTATAGTAATTGGCAATTCCTATATCTTAGAGGCTTACAAAATAATAATTCCTTGCCATTTTAATATAAGAGCAATGGCTTGATTTTAGCTCTCATCCTTTCTCATGGGCACGTTTGGGTTCAATTAGATTCCACCTGGAACACAGACTGAAGGTGCAGCTCCTATCTGAAAAAAGTTATTTTCTCATGAAAAATGGCAGGAATAAAACAGACAGAGTCAAACCATGAAAGTCCATTTCAAGCTTCTGCTTAGGTATGGAAAAAGTTATTTTTGCTTATATGCCATTAGCCAGGACATATCATATGACCAAGATCAAAACCAATGGTTATAGGGAAGGAGGAAAGGGTGGAGATGAAATAAATCTTCATGAATTTATAATCTGTCCCAATACGGTTTCATAATTACCTCTGAAACTAATTTTAATGCAACAAAAGAAAATCCATATTCTTTAAATCCACCAAATATTCATCCCTAAACTAGTATTCCCTGGCTTAATAAATCTTTTTATTCATCTGGGAGGAATTTATCAACATGCAAAAATAAAATGTAACTTTAAAAGATGAAGATTTGCTGCCAATGACAATATTTCAAAGAATGTACCATAGACTATAAGACTAAGCCACTCAACCAAAAACCAAAATATATCTAATGTGTTTTGAGCATTGGTGATACCATGGCAAAGGAGGAGGGGGGGGGCCTCTCCTGAAAAGTTTAGCTCAATTAAAACAGTCACCATTTTGCATACCTCTAGTTAAGATAGACTTTTCATTTCCCAATCTACTTCCATTCTCTTTGACATCTACCTATTAATAAAATGAAGTCATCCCAATCTGAAACTCAGATAATTCAAGGTAACTTTAATGATCCCACCATAAAACTGCTGGCATCCTTTGGAAAGAATGAGGAATATTATTTTCTTCATTGTTTTCCTGAAAAAAAACAACAACATAATATTCTTCCTAGAAATGTCTGTACTACTTTATAGTCTTTTAAAAACTTCATGTACTTTATTTTATTATTTGTAACTTAAAATATTCAGATACAAAAGTTTTCTGTTCTGTACATTGCCTTTCTGTAATAACAATTATTCAGATCTCAATTTCAAGCCTGAGGATTTAGAAAACCAAAAATTAGAGAGGAGGGGCAAGATGGCAGAGAAGTAGGAGACTCTGTTTCAACCAGTTCTCTATTGTGAGCTAATTATCTACCAGAACACCCTGAATACCCATGAAATCAGCCAGGAATATAAGATTATACACTTCTGGATCTCTATAGGGCAGAAGATGCCAGTAGAGAGGTAAAGCAGAGTGGGAATGATTGGGCTGATATCGGAGGGTAAACAGAAGGAGGAGGGAGCCACCAGAACTGACCTATTGAGAAGTAATACCTCAGGGGCACCTGGGTGGCTCAGTGGGTTAAAGCCTCTGCCTTTGGCTCAGGTCATGATCCCAGGGTCCTGGGATCGAGCCCCACATCGGGATCTCTGCTTGGCAGGGACCCTGCTTCCCCCTCTCTCTCTCTGCCTGCCTCTCTGCCTACTTGTGATCTCTGTCAAATAAATAAATAAAATCTTAAAAAAAAAAAAAGTAATACCTCAATATGAAAGTGCTTGTTATTGGGGACTAGCATTAACTTGGAGTCTGGTTAAAAACACTGAAAAAGAATAAAAGATCTTAAGGGCAACTGGTGGAATCAGGGAGTCATGGGCATGGGCCTAAGCCCACAGACCCAGGCAGCCACCACCGGCAACCACCCATGCCAGAGTGCAGGGAAGCCTCCAGGCCATGGTCCCTGAGCCCCTGACTTTCCTCTGCTTGCACCAGTGCTGGGCTAGGCACACTCCTGCCAGCGTGCGTGAGGGAGTCTGATGTGTATGCAAGCCAGCTCTCTCTAGAACCACAGCCTTTTGCCCTCTGCATGCACTGTGTGATTGGGGTTTGAACCATGCTCCCCATCGGCGCCTTACAGAGCTCCATGCCAGCCCTAGTGGTCTCTAGGACCAGCTGATAGTCTGAACACTACCAGCCTGCCTTGAAAAATTCAGTGCACTGTCTCTGGTTGGGATCTCCGGGAGGGGGGGCAATGACCTGCAAAACCCTGAGGTCTAGACAGCAGTTCCAGTAAAGGTAGCCACTAGAAGGGGGCTCGCTGGACCAATATATCTTGCGGTTTTAGTGGCACAGGGGTCCAGAGACAAGGGGCTGCTGTGGGCAAGCCCTGAGACAGTGGCTGGGGATATACACTTGCCTGTGGGAGGTTGCATGGCTCAGCGGAGTTTGCAGAGGGGGAGTCTGTGTGTTCTGGACCTTCGGAGGGGAGGAGACTGAGGCTTCTCTCTGAGACAGAGGTCTGGGTGCAGTTTGCTTTCCACTAAACCTCTGAACAGCCACAAAAAGTCACCAAAGAACAAAAACCTCTAGAGAACAAAAGCCTGGAAAACTGGTTTCCACAGAGTCCAGCCCCTTGATAGGGAACAAGGAACTCAACCCAAGCAAGACTGACTGAAAAACAATGCAGCAGCCCCCTCCTCCAGAAAGCCAGCCAAAGGAACAAGAGGACAACTGCCACAGGGTCCCTATAAAACTGTAAAACCCCAATATCAGGGGAAAACAAGATATTAAGCTCCTGGTATTGCCCTAAAACCTGTATATTTCATAGATACAACTTTTACTTTTAATTCATTCTCACTATTCTTATTCTTTTTTATTTTTTAACCTACTCACCATTACAATGAGAGGTTCAATACAATAAATTCCATAATTTGAACTTTTTTCATACATATACCTGTGTTTTTCTTTTATTTATTTTTATTTTTTAATATATATGTAGATATAAGCTTCAAGGTAATCCTCTTTCCCTAATCAATACTACCCCATATATATAAACCAGTTTTAATCTCCCCTTATCTCTAAAAAGTTGAGTCCTTTAACAAAGATATTAAGATATACCCAGGAAGAATCAAAATAACCTTCCTCGTCCACATTGAGGATTTATAACCACACTCCCATCTTTTTCTAATATGAGGGTTTCTGTGTATTCATTTTTGTTCTGGTATCATATAAATCTTATCCTTGGGGTTCATTTTGGCTGGATTCTTCTTCTTTTTTTTTTTTTTTCCCTTGACATTTACTTTTGTCAATCTTTTTGTTTGTCTGTTTTTGTTTGTATACCTTATCAATATTACCTTTGGGGCCCATTCTGGCTGGATCCTCTCTCTCTCTCTCTCTCTTTCTCTCTCTCTCTCTTTTTTTTTTTTTCTTTCTTTTTAGTGGTGACTTCCAATTGCTCAGAAGCATTCCAGGGTACACCTTGCCTGGATTGTGGTTGCTATATTCAACTACACATCCCCTCAACCACCTCTATCCAAAATGACTAGGAAGAGGAACACCCAACAGAGGAAAAATTCAGAGACTGTGCCCTCTCCATCAGAACTATTGTATATGGACATAAACAGTATGTTGGAAAGAGAATTCAAAGTGACAATTATCCAGGCAATGGCTAGGTTGGAGAAAACCATTAATGACAACATGGGATCTCTAAGGACAGAAGTGAAAGTCACCTGGGAAGAAGTTATAAATGCTATCAATGAGATCAAATCTAATCTAAATACTCTAACAGCTAGAGTAACCTAGGCAGAAGATAGAATTAGTGATCTAGAAGAAAAACTGAGAGAAAAGGGATCAGGAGGATGCCTGGAACAAACACTTTAGAAGCCATGAAAACAGAATTAGGGAAATAAATGATGACATGAAATGTCCCCATGTCAGAATTACTGGGATCCCTGAGGGGGAGGACAAAGAAATGAGACTAGAAGATATAGTTTAACAAATTCTCTATGAAAATTTTCCCAGTCTGGGGAATGGAACCAGCGTTCATGTCCTAAAGATATAGTTGAACAAATTCTCCATGAAAATTTTCCCAATCTGGGGAATGGAACCAGCGTTCGTGTCCTACAGGCAGAAAGATCATCCCCCAAGATCAACAAATCTAGAAAGACCTCAAGACACTTGATTGTGAGACTGATGAATCATAATTTTAGACAAGAGCTCCTGAGGGCAGCTGGGGGAAGAGATTCCTTTCATACAGAGGAAGGTCCATTAGAATAATATCAGACCTATCCACAGAAACCTGGCAAGCCAGAAAGGACTGGCAAAACATATTCAGGGCACTAAATAAGAAGAACATGCAGCCAAGAATACTTTATCCAGCAAGGTTGACATTCAAAATGGATGGTGAGATAAAAAGCTTCCAAGACTTGCAAGGTTTAAAAAAGTATGTGGTCACCAAGTCAGCACTATGAGAAATAATTATGAGGGCTCCATAAAAGAAGAAAGAACCCAAGAGTGACATAGAACAGAAATTTATAGAGACAATCTATAGAAACAAGGACTTCACAGGCAATATGAGTCAATAGAATGTATCTTTCAATAATCACTCTCAACGTGAATGGCCTAAACACTCCCATAAAATGGCACAGGGTTGCAGATTGGATAAAACAAAAGGACCTGTCCATATGCTGTTTGCAAGAGACCCATTTGGAACCTAAATGTATATCCAGACTGAAAGTGAAGAGATGGAGAAGCATCTTCCATGTCAATGGGCCACAAAAGAAAGCTGGGGTAGTGATTCTCATATCAGATAAATTAGATTTTAAACTAAAGACTGTAGTCAGAGATAAAGAAGGACACTACATCATTCTTAAAGTGTCTATCCCCGAGAAGATAAAACAAATGTAAATATTTATGCTCCCAAAATGGGAGCAGCCAACTATATAAGACAACTGTTAATCAAGATAAAAAGTCATATTGATATGAATACATTAAAAGTAGGAGAAAAATAACACACCATTCTCAGTAATAGACAGATCATCCAAACAAAAAATCAATAAAGAAACAAGAGCATTGAAAAACAATAACATTGGACCAGATGGACCTCATAGATATATACAGAACATTCCACCCTAAAACAACAGAATATTCATTCTTCTTGAGTGCACATGGAACTTTCTCCAGAATAGACCACATGCTGGGTCACAAATCAGGGCTCACCTGATACCAAAAGTTTGAGATTATTCCCTGCATATTCTCAGACTACAATGCTTTGAACCTGGAACTCAACCACAAGAAAAAGTTTGGAAGGAATTCGAATACTTGGAAGCTAAAGACGACCCTGCTTAAGAATGTTTGGGTCAACCACAAAATCAAAGAAGAACTTTAACAATTCATGGAAACCAATGAGAATAAAGACACTTCATTCCAAAATCTGTAGAACACAGCTAAGGCAGTCCGAAGGGAGAAATACATAGCCATTCAAGCCTCCCTCAAAACAATTGAAAAATCTGGAATACACCAGTTTTCTTTACACCTTAAAGAACTGGAGAATCAATGACAAATTAAGCCAACTCCACACACAAGAATGGAAATAATCAAGATTAGAGCAGAGATCAATGAGATAGAAACTAGAGATAAAGTAGAACACATCAACAAAACTAGAAGCTGTTTTTGTTGTTGTCGTTGTTTTTGAGAATCAATAAGATCGATAAACCATTGGCCAAACTAATCCAAAAGAAAAGAGAGAGGACACAAATTAATAAAATCATGAACAAAAAGGGAGAGATCACAACTAACACCAAGGAAATAGAAACAATCATCAGAAATTATTATCAACAGTTATATGCCAATAAGTTAAGCAACCCAGACAAATTGGATGCATTCCTGGGAACCTATAAACTTCTAAAACTGAATCAGGGAGAAACTGACAACCTGAATAGGCCAATATGTAGTAACAAGATTGAAGCAGTGATCAAAAACCTCCCCCAAAACAAGAGCCCAGAACCAACGGATTCTATCAATTATTCAAATTCTACCAAATATTCAAAGAAGAAATAACACCTATTCTCCTGAAGCTGTTTCCAAAAAAAAAAAAAAAAAAGAAATAAATGAAAATTTCCAGACTCTTTTATGAAGCCAGCATTACCCTGATGCCCAAACCAGGTAAAGACCCCTCCAAAAAAAAAAGAGAATTTCAGACCAATATCCCTGATGAATATGGATGCTAAGATTCTCAACAAGATCCTAGCTAATAGGATCAAACCATACATTAAAATGATTATCCACCATGACCAGGTGGGATTTATCCATAGGATGCAAGGGTGGTTCAACATTCACAAATCAGTCAATGAAATAGAACAAATCAATATGAGAAGAGAAAAGAAACACATGGTCCTCTCAATTGATGCAGAAAAAGCATTTGACAACATACAGCATCTGTTCCTCATTAAAATGCTGCAAAGTATAGGGATAGAGGGAACATTCCTCAACTTCATAAAATCTATGAAAAACCCACAGTAAATATCATTCTCAACGGGGACATCTGACAGCCTTCTCTTTGAGATCAGGAACATGACAAGGATGCCTAGTCTCACCACTCTTGTTCAACATAGTACTAGAAGTCCTAGCAACAATAATCAGACAACAAAAAGAAATCAGAGGTATTGAAATTGTCAATGAAGAAGTCAAACTCTCTTTCTTTGTAGATGACATGACATTTTATATGGAAAATCCAAAAGACTTCACCCCAAACTAGTAGAACAAATACAGCAATTCAGTAATGTGGCAGAATACAAAATCAATGTCCAGAAATCAGTTGCTTTCCTGTACACTAACAATGAAAATACAGAAATGGAAGTGAGAGAATTGATTTCATTTACTATAGAACCAAGAACCATAAGATACCTGGGAATAAACCTAACCAAAGAGGTAAATGATCTGTACTCAAAGGAACCACAGAGCACTCATAAAAGAAATTGAAGAAGACACAAAAAGATGGAAGACCATTTGATGCTCATGGATTGGAAGAATAAACATTGTTAAAATGTCTATATTGGGGGTGCCTGGGTGGCTCAGTGGGTTAAAGCCTCTGCCTTCAGCTCAGGTCATGATTCCAGGATCCTGGGATCGAGCCCCGCATCGGGTTCTCTGCTCAGCAGGGAGCCAGCTTCCCCCTCTCTCTCTGCCTGCCTCTCTGCCTACTTGTGATCTCTGTCTGTCAAATAAATAAATAAATAAATAAATAAATCTTAAAAAATGTCTATATTGCAATCTATACTTTCAATGACATCCCAATAAAAATTCCACTGGCATTTTTTCAGAGCTGGAACAAACAATCCTAAAATGTGTATGGAACCAGAAGGGACCCCAAATTGCTAAGGAAATGTTGAAAAAGTAAAACAAAACCAGGGTCATCACATTGCCTGATTTCAAGCTTTACTACAAAGTTGTGATCACTAAGACAGCATGGTACCAGCACAAAAACAGACATATAGACCAATGGAACAGAGTAGAGATTACAGATATGGACCCTCAAGTCTATGGTCAAATAATCTTTGACAAAGCAGGAAAAATTTTACAGTGGAAAAAAGACGGTCTCTTCAATTAATGGTGCTGGGAAAATTGGACAGCTATGTATGGAAGAATAAAACTCGACCATTCTCTTACATCATACACAAAGATAAACTCAAAATGGATAAAAGACCTCAACTTCAGGCAGGGATCTATCAATAACCTAGAGGAGGACATAGGCAGTAACCTCTTCAACATCAGCCACAACAACTTCTTTCCAAGGGCAAGGGAAGCAAAAGTGGAAATGAACTAGTACTTCATCAAGATCAAAAGCTTCTTCACAGCAAAGAGGCAAGCCACGGAATGGGAGAAGATATTCACAAATGACACTACAGACAAAGGGCTGATAGCAAAGATCTATAAAGAACTCCTCAAACTCAACAAACACAAAACAGATAATCACACAAAAAAATGGGTAAAAGACATGAACAGACACTTCTCCGAAGAAGACATACAAATAGCTAACAGATACATGAAAAACTGTTCATCATCATTAGCCATCAGGGAGATTCAAATCAAACCACATTGAGATACCACCTTACATCAGTTAGATGGCCAAAATTAACAAGACAGGAAACAAGTGTTAGAGAGGATGTGAAGGATGAACCCTCTTACACTGTTGGTGGGAATGCAAGTTGGTGCAGCCACTTTGGAAAACAGTGTGGAGATTCCTTAGAAATTAAAAATAGAGTTACCCTATTGCCCTGCAACTGCACTACTGGGTATTTACCCCGAAGATATGGATGTAGTGAAAAGAAGGGCCATCTGTACCCTGATGTTCATAGCAGCAATGGCCACGGTGACCAAACTGTGGAAAGAACCAAGATGCCCTTCAACAGACAAATGGATAAAGAAGATACAGTCCATCAAAAAGGATGAATATGCAACTTTTGTATCAACATGAATGGGAATGGAGGTGATTAGGTTGAGTGAAATAAGTAAAGCAGGGGAAGTAAATTATCATATGATTTCACTTAATTATGGAGCATACGGAATAACATGGAGAACATTGGGAGATGGAAAGGAGAAGTGAGTTGGGGAGACAAGCCATGAGTCTGTGGACTCTGAGAAACAAACTGAGGATTTGGAGGGGAGGTGAGTGAGGGATTGATGAGCCTGGTGGTGGGTATTAAGGAGGGCACATATTGCATGGAGCATTGGGTGTGGTGCATAAACAATGAATTTTGGAACACAAAAAAATTAATTATTAAATTAAATTAAAAAAAGAAAACCAAAAATTAATCAACTCCATTAATAAGTATAATAATGACATCTTACTGAAGAAGACAGATAGCTAGCAAATAAGCATATGAAAAGGTGCTACACAACATATGTTATTAGGGAAATGCAAATTAAAACAAGATACCACTACATATCTATAAGAATGGTCAAAATTCAAAATGCTGATAGCAAAAAATGCTGGTGAGAACCAAAGGAATACTTACACAACGCTGATGAAAATGCAAAATGGTACAACTACTTTAGAAGACAGTTTGGTGATTTCTTAAAAAACAAGCATACTCTTTACCACACAACCCAGCAAACATGCTCCTTGTTATTTACCCAAAGGGCTTGAAAACTTATATCCACCAAAACAAAACAAAACACGTGCAAACAGATATTTATAGCAGCTTAATTTGTAATTGCAATACTTGGAAGAACCAAGATACCCTTCAGCATATAAATGGGCAAATAAACTGGTGTAATCAGATAAGGAAATGTCATTCAGTTCTAAATAAAATGAGCTATCAAGCCATGAAAAGATACTGAGGAAATTTAAATGCATTTTATGAAGTCAAAGGAAGCCAATCTGAAAAGGTTACACATGCTGATTCCAACTATCCAACATTCTATAGTAGACAAAATTATGAAGACAATAAAAATATTAATGGTCGCTAGGGGTGTAGTGTGGTGATTGGGGACAAATTGGCAATGCAGAGAGGATTTTTAGGGCAGTGAATATACTCTGTATATTATAATGATGGATATATGTCATTATACATTTGTCCAGACCCATAGAATATACAGCACCAAGAAGGTAAGTTAAGGCAAGTTACCTTAAGGTAAATTATGTGTGGTTAAGGTGTGTCAAAAAAAAAAAAAGATCATTCTACTAAGTGATGTTGGGGAAGGCTATGCTTGTGTGGGGGAGGGAATATACGGGAAATCTCTGCACCTCCCTCTCAATCTTTCTATAATTCTAAAATTGCTCTAAAAATAATCTTATCAAAATATGCTAACCTTTCATTAGTTTTAAACTTATGGACAACTAAATGTTGGTTAATACTTATGACCTATTGAGCTCTTACTATATGGTAGGCATTTCCTAAGGCATTTAGATTAATTCATTCATGCAATTCTTTTAACAACCCTCATCTCCAAATGTTTGGTTAAATTATAAAATTTATTCAAATCTAATGGAGAAAGTAGAAATTATACAAAAGCTGAAAGAATAAAATTAATAACCAAAATT
Organism: Taxidea taxus jeffersonii; assembly: GCA_003697995.1. NCBI lineage: Eukaryota > Metazoa > Chordata > Mammalia > Carnivora > Mustelidae > Taxidea > Taxidea taxus. Next base: position 29,217 of record RCUC01154576.1, read on the forward strand.
TTACCACCTAGAAATCTCATCTGTTAATTTATTAGATTATATTGAGCTTTTCCATGTTTCATTCTTAACTTTCTTATTTAAGATTAAGGACTTTCTTATTGCAAGATGATTTTTTTTCTATTTTATTACATCATTTTTGCTTTATTTATCCCTTAACTATGTGTTATGTGTTGAATGTTTGTGTCTCCTGAATACCTGTAGGTTGAACCCCTAGCCTCCAAACTGACCATATATGGAGATAGGGCCTGTGAAGAGATGACAAAGATTAAGTGAAGTCTAATGGTAAGACCTTCATTTAATAGGGCTGATGTTTATATAAGAAAAGGAGGAGACAGCAGAGCATCTATCCCTCATGTGAGGACATGGAGAAGGTGGCTCTACAAGCCAGGAAGAGAGCTCTCACCAGAAATGGAATAGGCCTGCCCCTTGATCTTCAGTTTCCCAGACTCACCAACTATGAGAAATAAATCTCTGTCCTTTAATCTACCCAGGTTTTGGTATTTTGTTAAAATTGCCCAAAGAAGACTAATATATTAGATTTGTTATTAATTTTTAAGATTAGCCATTTTTTCATAGCATCATTTATTCCATCCCTCTATAGACTTGGTTTGCCAACTTTTTAAGGTAACATTGTTTCATATGTAATAAAATGCACTCTAAATTTTTCAGTTTATTTCTGCATCTAATATACCCCAATTTAATTATAACTTTTAACATATTGTGAAGTCTACTTTTATAAGCCTCTTCCATCATCCCCCCATTATTCCTTTTTCTAAGTACTTTCAGTACATTCTCCCAAAGTATAAAATATTGTCATTAATTATAATTGGTACTGATTTCAAATCACAAGTAATTATACAGTAAATAAAAATTTTTAGGGGCACCTAGGTGGTTCAGTAGGTTAAGCCTCTGCCTTTGACTCAGGTCATGATCTCATGGTCATGGGATCAAGCCCCACATTGCCCTCTCTGCCTAGTGGGGAGCCTGACTCCCCCTCTTTCTCTTCCTGCCTCTCTGCCTACTTGTGATCTCTCTCTCTCTGTCAAATAAATAAAATATTTAAACAATTTTTTAAAAATAAATATTGAGTTTTTCTATTCAGGAATAGAGCATTTGTTGATTAAAGGTTTTATTTGTTTTCTGACTCATACTAAGTTCTGAAGTTTTCTTCATCTTATCTAATATCTTTTAAAAATTTTATTCTTTGTATTTTTTTGTCTTGGTTACTGTTGATAAGAGCACCTCTCAGTCCAGGCACTTCTCAATAATGGCGATTTGTAGAGAACTTAAAGTAGCTTCTGTCCATGGGCTTGGTATCTTGCTTTCCCTTAGATCTAGTTCTTAACTTTCCTATGCTACTGAACTTCAGACTTCCACATCACCTGGCATCTGTCTGCATTAGACTCCTGGGAGCTGTAGGCAGAGCAAGTTGAGGATGGAAAAGGGGGGTTTTTGTGGTATTTCTACTCTTCCATTTTAGCCTCAGGTGGCAACTGTGGTGGGGACTGCATTTAATTAATTGTTCCAGTTCCTTTCAGATAGTCCTGCTGTCATCTATCTTTTGTAACTGTCTTTGGTATGATTAATATAGGGTGATGTTATCAGAAGAGGAAGAAGCTACCTTTGGAACAGGATCTTTAGTACATTAAAGTAATGAAAAACAAAGAATCTTCTTCCCATTATTTTATTTACCTTAACATGAATAATCCAGGATCTCTATGGAAAGAATTTAAAAAACAAATAAGCAAAAAGTGTAATAGAGTATACATGGTTTTCTGTATTTTTTCTCATATTGTAATTGAAGCATCCTTTTCCATGTAAAGATGGCAGATATAATATCATTTTGAATATTTGCAAATTATTTCACTGAAGGATGATTCATATGTTCAACAATTTAATGTCTCTATTAGAACAGTTAACTTTTACCCTTTTCCCTAATATAAAAAAATACTATGATAAAACTATGCTATAATAAACATGTTATTGTACATCTATAAAATTACCTATGGTGAAAAAATTCTTGATAGTAGAATTTTAACTTAAAAGTCATATTAGTTTTTAAGGCTTTTAACTCACATTGGTAAATTATTCTTCAGCAAATTTATGCCCATTTTTATTGTCACCACCAGTAAATCACAGTATTCTTGTTCTCACTCATTACTATGAATATCATCATTTCCTTTTTGTTGATTTGAAACATGAAAAAGTATATTTCATTGCCTTATTTTGAAATTATTTTGTACTAGTAAACTTGCTATTTACTACAAGTATGTTAATTGGCCATGTTTCCTCATTTATGATTTGTCTATAAATGTCCTCAGAACATCATCTCTCATGGTATTCATGTTCCTCATGTTTCTCTTTTGTAGTTAAAATAAACTAACTTTGTATCTTCAGTTGTCATATGCCTTACATATTATCTGTTTTTCACTTGCCTTTCAACTATAGTTTCAATCTTTAAGATAGAGATTTTTATTTTTGTAAGAACAGTAAATGAATTTTATCTAACTTGTAGTCAACAGCTCCTCTACTAGCCATCTCTCTAAACTTGGGCAAGTTAACTGCCTAAACTCTAATGTTCTTATCTGTAAGTAAAAGAAGGTAATAGGGCTTATCTCTCAGAGTTATTATTGGGATTAACTGTCACATAATATGTAAATTAGATCTAACAGGTAAATGCTATATAAAGCTTGGCATGTAGTAAATCTTCAATCTATTCAAATACAGACCTTCTGCCTCATTATTTTCTTTTTGAGTCTAGGTTAGATTTCTCTAAATATATCTAATCTGATTTTATCTAGTATTATGTCCTCTTACTCCAATGTGACAGTTAATGAAAGATCTTTGTTAATTTTCTAGCAGATCTTATCTATTCATTCTTCAATTTATCCTAATTCTTTTTTTTAAAGATTTTTTTAAAATTTATTTGTTAGAGAGATCGAGAGAGAGAGAGAGCGAGCACAGGCAGAGAGGCAGAGAGGCAGAGAGGCAGGCAGAGGCAGAGGGAGAAGCAGGCTCCCTGCCGAGCGAGGAGCCCGAGGCGGGACTCGATCCCAGGACGCTGGGATTATGACCTGAGCCGAAGGCAGCCGCTCAACCAACTGAGCCACCCAGGCGTCCCCAATTTATCCTAACTCTTTATTTCACCTGTTTTGTTCTTCATTTTGTTATGCTTCTGTTATTGAGCTTCCCTAAGGCTATAAAACATATTTTCCTAGCTATCTGAAATATACTATTTTCAAAGGCATCTACTTCCTCTTTAGTTTTAAGGTAAGATACTATTTTATTTCCCTTATATGGCATTATTTTTTCCTTCCAGTCCCATATTTTAGCTTTCTTTCCTTAAATTCTCTTTCAATAAAGTTCAGCCCAGACTAAAATCTTGTGTTTGCTAAGGGATTATTCATCTCTACTTCTTGTGCCTTTGGGTACTATTTGAATCTCTTTCTCAGTTCTACAGCTCAAGGGCTAGAAGATGCAAACAATTAACTACCTCTAGAAGATAATCTTCTAATGCATCTACTACCTGGTTCTCTGATATTATGAATTGATGGAAAAGTTAAAAACAAAACCAAAATATCTAGATAAACCATTACTAGAGTTTTTCTTGTTTTGTCACACTAACAGTATTCTAATTGTAAAGAGTTCACCTGCCTGGATATAATATCAAATATCACCAATCAAATTCATCTCCACATTTGCAATAATTTCTACCTGCTTTCTTTCCAGTTTTTCCCAGTAAGTTACAATCTTTGGGATTAGATATTTGACCAGAAAAGAAGAAAAAGAAGGGATAAATTGACCTTACAAGAGTTGCCTTACAAAGTTATTCTTTCTCACTTCCCTAGCAAAGGGAATCTGCTGGCTCTCAGACCACTAGAGTTTATGGTACTCTAAGTCAGGGCAAATATAATAAAGGATAGGTAAAGGTTTCTCTTTTCTTTTCTCTTGTATTATTGATTTCTTAAATTAAAGCCACGGTATGTTTTGGGAACAAAAGTTGCCTTACAGATGAGGAGAGTCCTTCAAGTATCTGGAAACAGTGGGGAAAGAGAGAGGGAAGCCTGTTAAGAATAAAAGGAGTCTGATGAAGGAGGGTAAGAACACACTGTTTAAGGCCTTATATACCTACCAATTTCATTTGTATTTATGATGTAGGTAACATGAAATCATGGAAGATTTTAACTGAACATATCATAATCATATTTGAATTTTAAAATGATTACTCTTTTGAACCATGGTATATGATAAATTTGAGAAGAGAATCTAGAGTAAAGGAGATAAATTTAGAAGCTATACCATAATTTGTGAGAAATGATGAAGGCCAGAAAAAAGACTTCAAAAGTTGGTACAAAGAGAAGGAAAATGGATTTCAAAAGTTATAAATTCTCAAGGTTAAAGGAATAACTGGAGAGAAGTCTCCAATACATTTCCACCCCCCCCAACTTCACACTAAAACAAAACAGGACACAAGACTCAAAAATGACAATTAATGCCTCCAACAAAAACTTAGAGGTAATGATGGATCAAAACAATTTTCATTCTGACAAGGGAAAAAGACTTTATGAAAGCACAGACATCATAATGAGGGGATCAGTATCAGAATACACTGCAGAGGAATGAGATGCAGAGAAGAGCAGAAAGCTATGGATGCAGAAAGAAGACCAAAGAGGAAAAAAGGCAAATGTGGTCACACCTTGACCTCAGAGATTTTAATGGAAAGAAATGCCCTTCGATATTTTAAGCATTATATGACTTAGCCTAAAGCTCTGTGAAAATATCATTTATTAATACCAAAAACATACATATATATAACATGTAATTTATATGCATGCTATATATATAGCCATATATATAGCATATATATATAGCATATATATATATATATATATATATATATATAGTGAGCAACATAAATACTTTGAGAAGGAGTCTGAGGACACTTGCAGGTAAATTATAAAGGAAACATAGCAAATTAACATACTTTTAGTAACCTTCTATTTGGATTATTTATATAATGACTAGAGAAAATAAATCATGTATAGGAAATTTATATAGGTATTACACAATTCCAAAAGTAGGTCAAATACGTATGTGGCTTTTAACCTGAAATCTTAGGAAGATGTACACAAAAAGCTCTGTCGGACCCTTTGGTTACTAACATACTCAAATATGTTTAGAAAGAAAAGCAAGGTTAATATTTGGGGTCAAATTTACACACACACACACACACACCAATTTCTTTTTGAAATTATCCTCCACAATTATGTCCTATAAAGGCCCCAGTTTCCCAAGTTATACATGTTGCAGATAAACTTTCCCTCTTGAAACTGGAGGTCCCAGGCACCTTTTTGAACAGTCATTCTCCAAAGAGAAATACCAACTATTCTGGGTTGCCAGATACTTTGAAGTTATTGTTCTTAAATGTAGTATAGAAGGTGTAGGCGAATAAGAGGAGATTTAAAAATCTATCTTAAACATCCCATTCTTCAAGCTCTGTTCTGGCTCCTCATCTTCTAACTAGGACTGTCCCCTGCAAGTGAAGCACGCTTTCATCTAATTCTAGCTGAAACTTGACAGTCTCATTAGTTTTTTGATGACATTTCCTGTTCCTTCCATCACTGAGGCCTTTTGCATGACAGACACTGTCTGGCTGGGGCCCTGAAGTTTTCTTCAGAACTTCAACCCTCTGGTTTCCAGATGGGAATTCTTTTATATGCACATCAGCTCTCTGCCCAATTGATCTGTTTGAGGTTTTTCTTTTGTCCTGTTTAACTATTTTCATGCTCCATATCATTACTAGTACTCCCTGGAAATAATCTCTCCTATTGTCCTAAATCCTGCACTGTTGAGTTTTACAATGACTTACACAGAGCAGAGAAAGGGAGCAAAACTTCCCTCCATGACTCACAAGATTTCAGAGACATTTCTGGGAAGGCCTGCAAAGCAAGAAAAAATTTCTACAGGTCCTCCATCTTCCTCCTCTACTCCTGAAACCTCAAGAAAAAAACTACTACTGCAGAAGAAAATGCATTTTTATATATTATAATTCATGGTATCAGATGATCTAGCAGTTTATTTACATAGTAATTTGGTGAAGATATGTCTTAGGAGAAAAGATTATCTTCTTTGGTTCTTCCTATGACCATCGTACTGTCAACTGCAGAATTACTTCTATTACACCATTCAAATCTGTTCCAAGGCTTTACTCTTCCATGAAGTCATCCCAAATCATGCCTGCCCAAGGTAATATTTCCTTGATGTGGGCTATTTGTACCACTCATGGTATAGGACATTCAAGGTACTGTATTGCCAGTTTTTTCATGCGTATTTTTAAACTATGCCAAGTATGAGATTTGTTTTCTAATTGTAAAATGGGTTGAACAGATAAAAGTGGTTGGAACATACTAAGCATTCAATTAATGTGAGTTGTCTTCACTTCCCATGTCTCCTGCCTAGACTACCACACACAGCCATACACATGAATTAAATATTTGTATACTGTTTGGGAATCACAACATCATAGCTTGTATATGGGCTTATTATATTACACTCTGTATAAATGAAATAATCATGTACCATATTCACATTAATCCAGAGTTTCCAAAACAATAAACCCTACCTCAGAAAGTTAATGAAGGGCATAAGTGAAGTGAGTATGTTCTCTCCCCTACTAGACAGATGTTTATATTCCATATACAACTTGACTTGCACAGAATCCCACTGAAACTTAAAATTATGTGACCCTATTGAGAAACATGTCCTTAGAAGAGCTGGTAAACAGTGAGAACTTTTCTCCAACTCATGAGTAGGAAGGCAAGTTTATATATGTGTGGGGGCAGAAGGAGACATAGATATTTACTATGCAGACTTGAAAAGAAAGAAGGATTTTTTTTCTTCTTCCTTTTTACAAATATGATGCTCCAGATTAAGTCACAAAGTTGAAGCTCATAAATCCCATCTGGCTGCAGAATTATTTTAGCCAGTACAATAGTGATATTTCTTTTAATTAAGCCACCACTTAATAATGGGAAGAGTCATATAAAATGTTCCTACTCAGTTTCTCAAAACCAAAAAACAAAACAAAACAAGAAAAAAAAAAAAAAAACCTCTGATGATCTCTGTCAACATGGGCTCTAATGCCTATGTGGTTACCAATTTAATTTGTTTTCATATTCCAGTCCAAAGCAACATTATAAGATACCAATATTTTTTTGGCAATTAGCCTACCTTCGTGGAACTCTGGGGAGAAATAGGAAGCTGATGTAACAATTGTTAGTCATTTCTGTTATGTGATAACAGAAAAATGATCTACATTTCAGGACACAGACATTTCCAGTTTTAGTTGCTGAGATTCCTAAATTCTGGACATCATAAGCAAAATCCTAAGCAAGTGTACTTGCAATTATAAATAGGAAAAATGAGTCTGTGTCTCTACTTCCTGTTTTTATTTGGTTAATATAAGTAATCTTAAGATTGCTTTGTTTCCAGTCAGGTTTTTGAATGTTATTTATATGCAAAACAATACCACAACAGTTTTGCTCTGAAGATTTCATTTATCAAATAGATAGACAAGAATTATGGCTGCTACTGTCCAGAGTCTCATCTGACAAGGAATGATTCATTTCAAAGGGGACCAGCTGATAGGCAGTCATCTCTAGCCCCTTAGGTTATGACTTAGAACTCATTCTAAACAGTGTTTTATAAACCTCTTTGCCATATGCAGAGCTTTTACTATTCTAAGGGCTGCGGTCCCTCAGCTAGAAGCATACTAAAAAATCAAATGTAGTGATATTAAAGTATGTCCTTCTCCCATTATTTATACACCTCTCATTGAAAGGCAAAGTTCCCTTGCTTTTAGTCTGTGTGAGCTTGTGACTGCTTTGACTAATGGAGTATAGCTTTAAGTGGCTTCCGAGAGAAAGTCAGAAAAAGCCACGTAACTTGATGATGTTGGGATGTTTGCTCTGAGTGAAGCCAGTTGCATGTGAGAAGTCCAACTATACCCTGAGACCACCATGCTAGAGAGGATATCTATCTATCTATCATCTATCTATCTATCTATCTATCTATCTATCTATTTATCTATCTATCATCTATCATCTATCTATCTATGTATCTATCTATCTATCTAGGTTGATAGTCCAATTGATCCCCACTAATGTACCTGATATGTAAATAATGTCATCTTAGGCTCCCCAGACCAGCCCACCCACCATATGGATAACTCTGGCCTCAGCAGATACCACAGGGAAGAAAAAGCATGCGCAATAAACACTCCTCAAATTCCTGACTCACAAATCTGTATGCAAAAATTAATGCCAGTTTCACACTGCTAAGTTTTGATGTGGTTTGTTAAGAATTAATAGTAACTATGGGAAGCCTGGGTGGCTCAGTTGGTTAAGCAGCTGCCTTCGGCTCAGGTCATGATCCCAGCGTCCTGGGATCGAGTCCCACATCGGGCTCCTTGCTCGGCAGTGAGCCTGCTTCTCCCTCTGCCTCTGCCTGCCACTCTGTCTGCCTGTGCTCGCTCCTGCGCTCTCTCTCTATCTGACAAATAAATAAATAAAATATTAAAAAAAAAAAAGAATTAATAGTAACTAGAATACATACTGACTGCCATTTTTTATGTGACTATAAGACTAGAACTAAGAATAATTAGTGTATGTTATGGATAAGCATATGATAAATTAAAAGGAAGAATTTTTTTCTAATATATTCTATAATAGAATAAATTGGTATGACAGGTTGGGAGATTCTGAGATTTTTTTTTTTTTAAGATTTTATTTATTTATTTGACAGAGACCACAAGTAGGCAGAGAAGCAGGCAGAGAGAAAGAGGGGGAAGCAGGCTCCCCACTGAGCAGAGAGCCCAATGCGGGGCTCCATCTCAGAACCGTGGGACCATGACCTGAGCTGAAGGCAGAGGCTTTAACCCACTGAGCCACCCAGGCGCCCCTTGGTTGGGAGATTCTTGACACTGGAAGCAGCTAAGCAGAAACCATATAACCATATACTAAAGATGTTGTCCTAGGAATGAAATTGTCAGGAAAAGAGGAAATAAGAAATGTTTCCTATCTGAGAATGGTTGTATGCAAAGCGACACAAAAATGATGGTATTTCATTTACTTAGTCCACAGTTTTTAAACTGGCTCAAAAATAAAGTTATTTAATTTTAATTTTGGGACACCTCTGTAAGGTAAATTGGTGTATCTATTGTCCTTAATTTATAATAGCCATAGCTAATATATTTATTGAGCCCAACAAATTAGGCAAAATGGAAGAAATCAATAAATTCCTAAAAACATCTAAACTCTCAAACTGAAATAGAAGAAATAGAAAATTTGAACAGACCCATGAGTGGCAAAGAGATTGCATCAGTAACCAAAAATCTCCCAACAAGCAAGAGTCCAGGGCTGGACGGCTTCCCAGAGGAATTCTACCAAACATATAAAGAAGAGTTAATACCTACTTTTCTGAAGCTATTCCAAAAAACATAAATGGAAGGAAAACTTCCAAATTCATTCTACAAGGCCAGCATTATATTTATTTCAAAACCAAAGACTCCACTAAAAAAGACAATTACAGACCAACATCCCTGATGAACACAAACATAAAAACTCTGAACAAAATACTAGCTAATAGGATCCAACAGTACATAAACAGGATTACTCACCATGATCAAGTGGGATTTATTCCTGGGCTACAGGGATGGTTCAATATCTCAAACAAATCAACATGACACACCACATTAATAAGGGAAAGGATAAGAGTCATATGATGTGCTCAATAAGTGCAAAAAAAAAAGAAAAAAAAAACATCTGACAAAATACAGCATCCTTTCTTGATAAAAACCCTCAAAAAAGTAAGGATAGAAGGAACACACCTCATCATCATAAAGGTCATGTATGAAAGACCCACAGCTAATATCATCCTAAACACTGTTGTTCAACACACTGCTGGAAGTCTAGCCTTAACAACCAAACAAAAAGAAATAAAAGGCTTCCACTTTGGCAAGGAAGAAGTCAAACTTTCACTCTTTGCAAATTAAATGATACCCTCTAGAAAATCAAAAAGACTTCACCAAAAAATTGCTAGAACTGATACATGAATTCAGCAAAGTTGCAGGATATAAAATCAGTATACAGTAATCTGTTGCATTTCTATATACTAATAATGAAGCAGCAGAAAAAGAAATCAAGGGAACAATCCCATTTACAATTGCACCAAAAACCACAAGATACCTAGGAATAAACCTAACCGAAGAGGTAAAAGATCTGTAATCTGAGAATTATAGAACACTTATGAATGAAATTGAAGAAGACTCCCAAAAATGGAAAAACATTCCATGCTCACAGGTTGAAAGAACAAATTTTATTAAAATGTCTATACTATCAGAAGCAATCTGCACATTCAGTGCAGTCTTGATCTCCTCCCCACTGCTCGTACACACTCTGTCTTTCCTGAATATATAAAATCTTAAAAACAAAAGACAATCTCTCTAGTAAATGGTGTTGGGAAGACTGATTGACAACATGTAGAAGGATAAAACTAGACTACTTTCTCATACACAAAGAGAGACTCAAAATGGATGAGTTAAATGTGAGACAGGAAACTATCAAAATTCTAGAGGAGAAAAAAGGAAATGAACTCCTTAATCTGCTTATAGCAACTTCTTACTGGGCACATCTTTGGAGTTAAGGAAAACAAAAGCAAAAATGAACTATTGGGATCTCATCAAGATAAAAAGCTTCTGCACAGCAAAGAAAACAACCAGTAAAATTAAGTAACTAATGGAATTGGAGAATATATTTGCATTTGACACATCAGATAAAGGGTTATTATACAGAATCTATAAGAAACTCAACAAAATTAACACCCCAAAAATAATCCAGTTAAGAAATGGGCAGACAACATGAACAGACATTTCTCTCTGAAGACATAAAGATGAAAAATTGCTCAACATAAAATAAAAACCAAAGTGATATATTACCTCACACCTGTGAGAACAGCTAAAATTAACAACTCAGGAAACAAAACATGTTGGCAAGGATATGAAGAAAGGGGGCCCTTTTGGACTGTTCGTGGGAAGGAAAACTGGTGTAGTCACTCTAGAAAGCAATATGGAGGTACTCAAGAAGTTCAAAATTAGAACTACCCTACAACCCAGTAATTGCACTACTAGGTATTTATCCAAAAGATACAAAAATATTGATTTGAAGGAGCACATGCACCCCAATGTTTACAGCAATATATCAACAATAGTCAAATTATGGAAAGAGACCAAACATCCATTGATGGATGAATGAATAAAGAAGAGATAGTATACATATACAGTTGAATATTATTCAACCGTCAAAAGAATGAAATCTTGTCTTTTGCAAGAATGTGGATGGAACTAGAATGCATTATGCTAAGCAAAATAAATCAGTCAGAAAAAGACAAATACCATATGATTTCACTCAAGTGGGGAATTTAAGAAAACAGATGAACATAGGGGAAAGAAAAGAAAATTAAAATAAGACAAAAAACAGAGGGAGGCAAACCCTAAAAGCCTCTTAACTATAGATAAAAAACTGAGGGTTCCTGGAGGGGGGTGGGTGGGGGACTGAGTATAATAGATGATGGGTGTTAAGGAGGGCACCTTTTGGGATGAACACTGGGTGTTATATGTAAGTGATGAATCATTGAATTCTACTCATGAAAGCAATACTACTATACTCTATGTTAACTAACTTGAATATTAAAAAAAAATAAGTTAATGTATATAAAAACTTATAAAAGGATTGACACATAGTAGCATTGCATTTATATTTATAAAACAAGAACAAAATAAAATAAGACCTGGTCAAGTTTTTAATTAATAAAATAATGCTTAGTAGTCAAGAAGAAAGGAACACTTGATTTGAAAAATCAGAGCTAGAGTAAAATGCCTAATTTCACTACTTCTGCTTAATATTGTACTATAAATGTGCCTAGCTGTGTGACAAAAAGAAAAAGAAAGTTGAATATATTGAAAATCTAGACAAGAATCATATTGTTAGTCATTAACAGATTTTCAGGGGGCTATGTATTTAGAAAATTCAAAAGATACCAGAATAAGCAAGAGTTTAGCAAAGTTGATGGATGTAAGGTCATTTTCCCAGGTTAATTATTATATTTTATATAAGAGCAAAAGTTAAAATGCAATTTTTTAAATCATGAAAAGATGCATAAAATGTATATGAACAAATGTGACTAAATATTAGGTACATATAAGTGAATCTAATGAATGGTGTGCAAGATCTTTATGGAGAAAATCCTAAAACTTTAGAGCAATAACAATAAAGAAGTTATAAAAAGATTTATTACTTTCTTGATCACCTAAATATCATACTATTATTGACTCTCCCTATAATGATCTCTAGACTAAATTGAGTCCTATTAAAAATTTCAGTGCATTCTTCATGGAAACTAGCAAGATGACCAATCAATTTATAAAATCATAGTACAATTAAATAGTTGGCAAAAATTAAAAGCATTAACAGCACCATAGCTGGCAAAGTTACAGAACAATGAGAATGTTCACAAACTGTTGATGGAAATACAAATTAGTAAATGTTAATTTGATATTTTCTTGTAATGTTGAACATTTGCATAGCTTATTGTCCAGCAATTACACCCTACAGATGTTCACACGTGGAAAGAAAACATGCACATGGACACATATACAAGATATTTCATAAAACCATTGTTCCTCAAAACAAAAGCAAAAAATCTGGCAAAACCTAATAATTTAAAAACTTATGGATAGGAAAATAAATAAGCCACCTATGGAATCAGCCCCATTCATTTTACACCTCATATGACACCTGTGCATAAAATTCAAGAATCTTCTAAGTGGACAACAACAAAAATTCACCCCTCTTCTGGACTGATGCTTGGACTTGATGAGGAGTAGCTTGGGCAGATTTTAAGCTCTACTAGTGCTGGCTTACCTGTGCCTGACAACTTTATATATTCATAAAATAAATGTCTCATATGAATGAACACAAATCATAGATGTGGCAAAATTAAAAGATATTAAAAATATGTCATTGACTAAAACAAATGTACTTCAGAATATTATTAAATGCATTTTGTTGAGGTATGCTTACATATTAAGTTAGTTTCACATGTATAAAAATTATTCAATATTTGTAAGCCCTGTGAAACGGGAAGTGATCACCACAACAAGTCTAGTTACCATCCATCACCGCACAGTTACACTTTTTTCCCCCCATGATAAGAACTTTTAAGATTTACTACTCTCTTGGCAATTTTCAAGTAGGCACACAATATTATTGCCTATAGTCACTGTGTTGAATGTTTTATCCTTATGGCTTATTGATTTTATACCAGCAAGTTTGTACCCCTTGATTCCCTTCATACATTTCACCTACCCCAAAACCTCTTCTCATTCTGTTTTCTGTAACTATACATTTCATTTTGTTTCTTAGATTCCACATATATGTGAAATCACCATACAATATTTGTCTTTCTCTGGCTGACTTATTTCATTTAACATAATACTGTCAAGGTCCATCTACATTGTTGTAAATGGCAATTTTTTTATCACTGAGTAGTATTCATATATATATATATATATATGTAATATATGTAATATATGTATACATATATATGTATATTCATCCCATCAGTATCATCGCATCTTTTGTATATTCATCCCATCAGTGCATGAATATAGATGTGTTTATACACATCTATATTCATCCATACACACATCTATATTCATCCACTGATGGGCACTTAGATTGTCTCCATATCTTGGCTATTGGTTTTAATCTGTATTTTATTAATGATTAGTGTGATATTGAGCATTTTTCATATGCCTATTGGCTATTTATAGATCTTTGGAAAAATGTCTATTCAGAATTTTCTGCCCATTTTCTAATTTATTATATTGGCTATTAAGCATACAAGTTGTTAACATTTTGGATATTAACCTCCTATCAAATATATGAGTTGCAAATATCTTCTCCTTTCAAAAGGTTGATTTTTCATTTTGTTGATGGTTTTCTGTGCTGGGTAGATGTTTTTAGTTTGATACAGTCTTATCTGTTTATTTTTTCTTTTGTTGCCTTTGTTTTTGGAGTCAGATCTAATAAACCACAGCCAAGACTAATACCCAGGAGTTAACTATCTATGTTTTCTTACAGGAATTTTATAGTTTTAGGTCTAACATTCAAGTCTTTTATCCATGTTTTAGTTAATTCTTATGTGTAGTATAAGATGGTAGTCTAGTTTCATTCCTTTGCATGTGGCTGTCTAGTTTCCCAACACCATTTACTGAAGAGACTGTCCTTCCCCAATCTATGTTATAAGCTCCTTCTTCATAAATTAGCTGGCCATACATGTATGGGATCTCTTACATATTGTTGGGCTCTCTATTCTATTCCATTATCTATGTGTCTTTTTTCCATGGGAACATCATACTGTTTTGATTACTACAGCATTTTAATACAGTTTGAAATCAGGAAGCATGATATTTCCAGTTTTGTTTTTCTCTCTCCTGGTTATTCAGGATCTTTTGTGGTTCCATACAAATTTTAGGAATATTTCTTCTATTGCTATGATAAAGGTCACTGGAATTTTGATAGGGATTGCATTGAATATGAAGATTGCTTTGGGTTTAGACACTAACAATACTGATTCTTACAATTTATGAGCATGGACTATTATTCCATTTATTTGTTTCTTCTTCAGTTTCTTTCATCAGTGTCCTAGTTTTCAGTGTATAGATCTTTCACCTCCCTGGTTAAATTTATTCCTAGGTATTTTATTTTGATGATGGTTATTTTCTTACTTTCTCTTATAATAGTTAATTATTAATGTATAAAAACAACACATTTTTGTATATTGATTTTTCACTCTGTAAGTTGACTGAGTTCATTTTTTAGTTCTAACAGTTTTTTGGTAGTCTTTAGGGTTTTCTATATATGAAATCATGTCATCCACAAAGAGTGACAGTTTTACTTCTTTCTTTCCAAGTTGGATACTTTTTATTTCCTTTTCTTGTTTAGTTGCTGTGACTAATATTTTGTATTACTATGCTGAATAAAAGTGGTGAGAATGGGCATCGTTGTTGTGTTGCTGATCCTAGAGTAAAGATGTTAGCTGTGGGCTCATCACATATGGTCTTTATTATGTTGATATTCATTCCCTTTATACACACTTTTTTGAGAGGTTTTATCATAAATGGATATTCAATTTTGTCAAGTGCATTTTCTGCATCTACTGAGATGTTCGTGTGTTTTTTATCTTTCATTTGGTTAATGTGGTAGATCACCTTAATTGATTTGCAGATGTTGAACCATCACTGTATCACGGTAATAAATCCTGCTTAATCATGATACAGGATTATTTTACTGCATTGTTGAATTTAGTGTGCTAATATTTTGTTGAGGATATTTACATCATTGTTCATCAGGGATACTGGCCTATAATTTTCTCTCTCTCTCTCTCTTTTTTTTTGGTGGTGTCTTTGACCAGTTCTGATACCAAGGTAATGCTGCTTCATAAAAGCCATTTAGAAGAACTCTCTTCTCTTCAAATTTCTTTTTAATTTATTTATTTTTATTTTTTTATAAACATATAATGTAACCCCACCACCCTCTCCCAACACCCCTCCCTCCCACTCCCCTCAGTTTGTTTTATGACATTAAGAGTCTCTTTTGGTTTGTCTCCCTCCCAATCCCATCTTATTTCATTTATTCTTTTCCTACCCCCTTAACCTCCCCCCCATTGCATCTCCACTTCCTCAAATCAGGGAGATCATATGATAGTTGCCTTTCTCCAATTGACTTATTTCCCTAAGCATGATACCCTCTAGTTCCATCCATGTCATCGCAAATGGCAAGATTTCATTTACCCTAAAGATACAAACGTAGTGATCCAAAGGGGCACATGCACCCGAATGTTTATAGCAGCAATGTCCACAATAGCCAAACTATGCAGCCATCTTCTCTTCAAATTTTGAAAGATTTTGAGAAAGACAGATATTAAATCTTCTTTGAATGTTTGGTAGAATTCATCAGTGAACCCATCAGGTCATCAGGTCCTGGGCTTTTTTTTTTTTTTTTTTTTTAGGATTTTATTTATTTGTTTGACAGACAGATCACAAGTAGGCAGAAAGAGAGGGAGGAAGCAGGCTCCCTGCTGAGCAGAAAGCCCAATGTGGGGCTAGATCCCAGGCCCCTGAGATCATGACCTGAGCAGAAGGCAGAGGCCTTGACCCACTGAGCCACCTAGGCGCCCCTGGTCCTGGGCTTTGATTTGTTGATAGGTTTTTGATTACTGATGCAATATCCTTACTAGAAATTTGTCTATTCAGATTTTATATTTCTTCCTGATTCAGTTTTGGAAGGTTATAGGTTTCTAGGAATGTATCCATTTTTTTTCTAGGTGTCCAATTTGTGTGGGTGTGAAATTGTTCATAGTAGTCTCTTGTGATCTTTTTTATTTCTATAATATTAGTTGTAACTTCTCTCTTTATTTCTAATTTTATTTATATGGGCTCTTTTTTTCCTGGGTGAATCTAGCTAAAGTTTTGTTAATTTTGTTTATCTTTTCTAAGAACCAGCTCTTAGTTCCATTGATCTATTTTTACTGTATTTTTAGTCTCTACTCCCTTTATGTCTTCCCTGATCTTTTATTTCTTTCATTTTTCTGACTTTGGGTGTTGTTTGCTCTCCTTTTTCTAGTTTCTTTAAGTGTAAGGTTAGATTGAGAATTTTCTTGTTTCTAGGGATAGGCCTATATGAACTTCCCTCTTAGAACTGCTTTTGCTACCTCCCATATAGATTGTTGTTTATTGTATTTTCATTTTCATTTGTCTCAAAGTATTATATATCTTCTTTGATTTCTTCATGATCTATTATTGGTTGTTCAGTAGCATGTTGTTTAATCACTACATATTTGTGATTTTTCTAGCTAGCTTTCTCTTATAATTGGTTTCTAGTTTCATACCATTTTGGTTGTAAAAAAATGCTTAAAAGGATTTCAATCTTTTTAAATTTATTGAGGCTTGTATTGTGGCCCAATATATAATCTCTCCTGGAGAATGTTTCATGTGCACTTAAGAACTCTGCTGCCTTTGGGTAAAATTTACTATATATATCTATTATGTCCTTCTGGTCTAATGTATCATTTAAGACTGATGTTTCTTTGTTGATTTTCTATCTTGATAATCTGTCCATTAATGTAAGCAGGGACTTAAGTCCCTTGCTATTATTGACTTGCTTTCAATTTCTCCCTTTAGGTCTGTTAATATTTGTTTTACGTATTTAAGTACTCCTATGTTGGGTACCTAAATATTTATAAATGATATATCTTCTTGCTGGACTGACCTCTTTATCATTATGTATTGCCCTTTTTTTTTTCTTTTAGTACAGGCTTTTTTCTAAAAAAAATATTTTTCTAAAGATTTTACTTATTTGTCAGAGAGAAAGAGACAGAGAGACTGCAAGCAGGGGAGCAGCAGGTAGAGGGAGAAGCAGACTCCCTCCTGAGAAAGAAACCCCATGCACAACTCAATCCCAGGACCCTGTGTTCATGACCTGAGCTGAATGTAGTTGCTTAACGGGTCCCACCCAGGAATCCCTTAAAAAAGACTTGAGAGACAGCACGAGTGACCAAGTGACCGTGAGTGAGCAGGAGTCGTGGGAGGTGCAGAGGGAGAGGAGGGCAAGCAGACTTCCTGCTGAGTACGGAGCCTTTACTTTTTTTCTTTTTTTCTTTTTGCTATTTTGTTTAGGTGAATTCCTCTACCCTGTCTTCCAGATTGCCAATTCTTTCTTCTGTTTCCATCTACTCTGCTATTGAACCCCTCTAGGGTATTTTTCAGTTTATTATATTCTTCAGCTCTGAGACTTCTGTCTGGTACTTTCTAATATTTTCTCTCTTTCTATTAAAGTTCTCTCTGTGTTCATCCCTTCTTCTTGCAGTATCTATGACTATTGTTTTGAATTCCTTATCAAGTAAACTACTTACCTCTGTTTCTTTAAGGTGTTTTTGTTTGTTTGTTTATGTTTTTGTTTTTGTTTTGTCCCCCTGGAGTTTTATCTTGTTCTTTCCTTTGGAATATATATTCCAACTATTTCTTCATTTTGCTTGACTTTGTGTTTGTTTTTATGTATTGGGCAAAACAGCTATATCTTCCAGTCTTGAAGGAGTGGGTCACAAGAAGAGTGGGGATATGCTTCAGTCTGCTATCTGTGCAGACTGGGTGTGGAGGGGGGTGAGGTGGCCTCCAAAATAATCTCTGCTTAGTTCAGTCCCATGAGGTCCAGAAATGCAAGCCCTCTGGGCCACCAGAAGCAGTTATCAAGAAACATCACCCATGTGGATTCTGTGCTCCCACTGGCTTTGGGAAAGCAGCAGGAGAGTAAATGGGTTGAGTGTGCCCACTGGCTTTTTGGAGGCAGCAAGAGAGTGCAGGGTCAAGGCATGCCTGCTGACTTTAGTTGGGTAGCAGGAGAGTGCAGGGACTCCATATACGTTCTGGTGATGGCAACATAAAAGCAAAGCACAAAAATTGCCCCTGTCAGTGCCTCCACCCCTAGAGAGAGCCCCCTGTCCCTTAGACAGTTATTTAAAATTAACAAATGAATGTCCCTTACATATTGTCCAGGCACTTTAAAAAAAAAATACTTTATTTATTTGAGAGAGAGAGCATGAGCGAGAAGGTCAGAAGGAGCAGCAGACTCCTTGTGGAGCTAGGAGCCTGATGCAGGACTCGATCCGGGGACTCCAGGATCATGACCTGAGCCGAAGGCAGTCGCTTATCCAACTGAGCCACCCAGGCGCCCCTGTCCAGGCACTTTTTAAACTACTACTTTTTCCCTGTGCACTGGGGCAAGTGAATCTGCATGCAAGCCCTTTAAGAATAATATCTTAGTTCCCTACAGCCCTTCACATCTCCTAGACATGGCCCTGTTGTTTTCAAAACTAGACATTTGGGGGCTTGTCTCTACTAAGCTCCATATTTGTGAGATTCCTTCTTATTGTGGATCACGATGCCAATGTAGAAGTTTTGGGCAAGACCGCATCATCTCTGCCTCTCCTACCCATCTCAGCATGCCCCCCCTTTTAAATAATTTTTTATGAAGTTGTAATTCAGCTATTTTTCAGGTCTTTTTCAAATCTAATTTTCCATATGTAGCTGTAGATTTGGTATGCTCTTGGGAGGAGGTAAGTTGTATGTTTACCTATGCTGTCATCTTGGACTCCATCTCCTAAGGGTTTAAGAACATGCATGACTAAACCATATATTATTTAGAATATGTACTTGGTAAAACTGCAAATAAAAGAAAGAGCTTTATTTTTAAAAATTCGTAGTTATTCCCTTTACAGGGAAAATGGAAGTGAACAGAGGACCATAAAAAACTTCACTTGTTTGGGTAATGGTTTAAGTTTGGCCATAGGTGATTATTGTGCTTCAACCTATACCTCTGTAGCACAGACTTTTGAATGCACCATATATTCAATGGATTGAAAAAAGTTTTAGGAAAAAAATTAAAGAAAAGGCATAAAAATAGTCCTAAAAGACATAAATTGGAGAAATCTGAAGAGATGGAGTCAATGAAGGACCTCTATCCCAAAGGTATTTCACAAATAAAGACAATAAAAAAGGAAAATAACTAATAGAACAAGCTAAAAAGTACCCCACTGTTATAAGAAAAAAAAAAATAAAACTACCAATTCAAAGCATCAAAACACATAGGTAGCTGTGAGAGGAAAATGTCAAACATTCTAACCCCATTGTTGTAAAATTTAAGTATACCATAAATAAAGAGAAACTACTAAAGATTTACAATAGAGCAAGGAAAGGGAGAAATAGATGAAGATCACATATGATGGAGTTAGAATCATATTAACATTGAAATTATCATTAGCAGAACCGAATTCAAACATGATCACAGAATTCTGAGAGTAAATGGTTTTGACTTAGAAACATTATGTCGTTAGAATTTCAATCAAGTTGTGGACAATACAAAATTATCCATAATTCACTCATTTTATTTTTAAGTGAAGATATATTTAAGCAAATTAAAATGAATGTCATAAAGTGAAGGAAATATAAGTGACCAAAAGCAATGGTTCCATATTAAGAAAGAACAGGAACTACCCTGGAATAAGCAACTGCCCATCTATCTTTCACTCTCTTCTACCTTGGTGACTTTCTCTAGCTACCTGCTCTCATAGCATGCTGGAATTTTCTTTTAATGGTGATGGCATTAAAAATGTATAAATAAGTTACGATGAAAATAATTTTAAGAACTTGTTTGCCTCCTGAACTAGATACCAAGCTCTTTGAAGGAGGAATCATGCCTGTAGTTTTCATCACTGCATCTTTAAGGCTTAGCCTAGAACTGGCCAATAATAAATATTCAAAGGTGACCAGAACTCTTGCATCTGTTCTTGGGTCTCCATGCTTCCTGTTCTATAAACTCTCCCTGTTATATCCATCCCCATGCATGCAAAAGTTGTCTACCCATATACTGATGATTATCAAATCTCATTCTATAGTTCTAGACACATATTTTTATTGCCTATTATATATCCAACTTAGAAATCCCCAAAAGTATCTTATGTGAATATATTGAACACTCGATTCATTATATTTCCCTATCACAAATGTACTTCCTTTTCTATGAGTTAGGTCAATATTCCTCCAATGTCCACATTCTTACCTATGATTGCCACTTGTTTCTTTCTTCTTCCTCATTTACTATAGAAATCAGCTCTACAAATTCCATATGCTGTGTGTGTGTAAGCTATAACATTCTTACTGTCTCCTGGCTAATGCCTTCACCATCTTTTACACATATTATTACAATAGCAGTCCACTAGTTATACTTTTTAATGCATCCAGACCACTTTCATCAGAACACTCTTTCTTAAACCAAAACATAATCATAAAAAAATTACTGCTCAAAATTATTACATTTTTTTCATTTATTATAACAATTCCCTATCCAGGAGTAAGAGGAAATGGCACTGACAGGTAACAATTTATGATTGGTAAAAATTAGGTTGTTTAAGGAGGGACAGATAAAGTGTTATGCCTGAATGGTTACTGAGGAATCAAGCAGGAGTAGGTATCTAGGATGTAAGGCAGAAAGAAGCTGATGCCTACAGGGAAACTTTGATTCTTGAGTGAGCTATTTTTAACACAGCTGTCTCTAAGAAATGAGATTTGTAAAGGTACCTAATAAGTTCAATATATGGGAAAAATTTAAATTATACTGATATAGTTTCCATTTTTCTGAATGATTTAGTAGGTGATATTTGCAATCCACTCCTTTTCAAGAACTTTTCAAGAACATGTTATTCTACTGTATAATAATAAACCAACAAGACAGTTACTTTTCTTGCTTTCTATGTACTATAAACAGATTTGTTTGAAATCCCTTCCATTCTTTTTATTCATTCTGTTTCTGATTACTACCCAAAGAAGGTAGTTAAAATAGGCCATTGGCAGAGTGATGATACTTACTTCCTCAACAATGATCTTTGGTAGATGATAAAATGTTACTTTCCCTTGTAAAGGGAAAGGGCAGCTGCCTACAAAGCAACAGTGAACTTCTACAGTGTGAGTGCAAAGAAAATGTATTGTGCAATAAAACTACGAAGCAAAGAGTTATTTTAGGACTACTGTGTGACATCAGATGTGGTCTTTTGAAGGTCAGCAATTTCGTGATCTATGTTATGAGAAATTTCAAGGAACATTGCAATATCTTAATCTGAATAATTTTTTGTATAAATTCTTTTGTTGGTCTTCCCAACTAATTAAAAAAATAGTTGAGGCCTATATTTATTAATCTTTGTCTTTGGAAGTTCCAGAATTTACTTTAAGACAAAACTGAGGAAATCTGAGGAGAATAACCACTATTTAAAAGATTCCCTACTGACTATAAGATAAAATTTAGATTCTTTAAAGTGGAAAACAAAGATGGTTCACATACTGTCAGCTAACTACCTTTTTAGCTCAACTCCAGCACTTTCAACACATAGTATCCTGCAAACATATATTCAAAGTCTACCAAACCAGAACAGTATGAGCTCTTTGCATCAATATGCTACTGCACTGATGTCTTACTATTACTCATTTTTTGATGAAAACTTCTACTTATTCTTCAAAGTGCAGAAAATACATAACTTTTGTAAACTCTTCTCCAGATAGCACACAACTTTGCATGTCTATGTCTTTGATATAGCTACTACCATAAAAGTCAGATATGATGCTTTCAAAGGGTTTCTATTTCTCCTAGTATCAGACACACAATTCTAGAAATTATTCTCAAGCTCCTTTCCAGCTTAAACCACCTTCATCCTGACCACCCGTTTGGAATTTCTTTCATTTTTTTGAACATACACTGCTGGTTCTCAACTGTTTTTTACCCTAGTATATTCATCCCCACAGGGTTCAGCTAAAAGGTGAACCTGACAAGAAATTTCCCTAGGTCCTTAATCTAGATTAGTCAGTTTGCTCCCAAACTCCCCAAAGCCCTTTCAGTCTCTATTATAATGCTATTTACTTATAATTGCTAGTTGGCTTTCTACAGCAGAATGCAAACTCCAGGAGAATAGAGGTGATTTCTCTTATTCACTGCTGTTTTCTTAACAGTTTGTTTCCTGGCACATTAGAGGTGGTTTATTAATATTAGTTGAATCAGATTTACTGCTTCACTACACTGCCAAGGTCTTTCAGACACCTGTCTTTCACGAGTCCATGAACCCACCCACTCAACATTTATTGAGAATCAACTATGTGCCTGCCATCAGCATAATCTCCAGCAGTGCATGAGAGCACGAAACACAGTTCCAGCACTGAATAAATTCACAGACTGGATAGGGGAGGGTGTTAAAAAAAAAAAAAAAGTGTGCTGCTTGGTAGAACAACTTGTTTGAAAGTAGACTTTTGATCTATGCCTGGAAAGTATATATCCTTTCTTCTCACAGGCCACAGTGATTGCTTTAAGAACAGATATGGGATACAAATGGATGTGGTCAGAATAAATCTAAGAGCCTGTGTAATAGATGCAAGAAAGAACACTTTGTTTTTGTGCTTGTTATGAACTTTGCAGGCTGAGTATTGTGCCAGTCCTACTGTCACCTCATGAGACTAAGGAAATAAAGCAAATGAGGAAAAACAGAAACTAACAGACAAAGAGAGATTGTTTGAGACCCCAAAATACTAATGGATTTGATCTATGCCTGGATATTTCAGTTATATGAATCAACAAAGTCTCTCTATTATTTATATATTTTTTGTTTATTGCATTAAGTCAGTTTGAGTTGGACTTCTATGACATGCAATGGAATTTCTTACTAATACATAGTCACAGATAAAACAA
>ML107818.1:11719-30042 GCA_003697995.1 Taxidea taxus jeffersonii
CACATGCAGAAAAATGAAATTGGACCATTTCCTTACACCACACACGAAAATAGACTCAAAATGGATGAAGGATCTCAACGTGAGAAAGGAATCCATCAAAATCCTTGAGGAGAACACAGGCAGCAACCTCTTCGACCTCAGCCGCAGCAACTTCTTCCTAGGAACAACGCCAAAGGCAAGGGAAGCAAGGGAAAAAATGAACTATTGGGACTTCATCAAGATCAAAAGCTTTTGCACAGCAAAGGAAACAGTCAACAAAACCAAAAGACAACTGACAGAGTGGGAAAAGATATTTGCAAATGACATATCAGATAAAGGGCTAGTATCTAAAATCTACAAAGAGCTTAGCAAACTCAACACCCAAAGAACAAATAATCCAATCAAGAAATGGGCAGAGGACATGAACAGACATTTCTGCAAAGAAGACATCCAGATGGCCAACAGACACATGAAAAAGTGCTCCATATCACTGGGCATCAGGGAAATACAAATCAAAACCACAATGAGATAGCACCTCACACCAGTCAGAATGGCTAAAATGAACAAGTCACGAAATGACAGATGCTGGCGAGGATGCGGAGAAAGGGGAACCCTGCTACACTGTTGGTGGGAATGCAAGCTGGTGCAACCACTCTGGAAAACAGTATGGAGGTTCCTCAAAAAATTGAAAATAGAGCTACCTTATGACCCAGCAATTGCACTACTTGGTATCTATCCTAAAGATACAAACGTAGTGATCCAAAGGGGCACGTGTACCCGAATGTTTATAGCAGCAATGTCCACAATAGCCAAGTTATGGAAAGAACCTAGATGTCCATCAACAGATGAATGGATAAAGGAGAGGTGGTATATATATACGATGGAATACTATGCAGCCATCAAAAGAAATGAAATCTTACCATTTGCGATGACATGGATGGAACTAGAGCGTATTATGCTTAGCGAAATAAGTCAACTGGAGAAAGACAACTACCACATGATCTCCCTGATATGAGGAAGTGGAGATGCAACGGGGGTGGGAGTTAAGGTGGTAGGAAAAGTAAAAATGAAAGAAGATGGGATCGGGAGGGAGAAAAACCAAAAGAGACTCTTAATGTCATAAAACAAACTGAGCGGGGTGGGGGGAAGAGGGGTTGGGTGAGGGTGGTGGGGTTACATCATATGTTTAAATAAAGCTTAAATAAAGTAAAAAAAAAAAAAATACCAGAAAAAAAAAAATAGCAAGGGAAAGGGCGCCTGGGTGGCTCCAGTCATGATCTCAGGGTCATAAGAACCCCCAATGACTCTCTCTCTCTCTCTCTCTCTCTCTCTCTCAAAAAGAAAAAGAATCATAAGGGAAAACAATATGAGCAAGAACTTTAGGGCTGGTACACTACAGAGGAAATATGCTTTACAAAATTAGTTCTACAAGGTCACTAAACAAATAAACGTCCAGGTGTACAACAGCAGTAACCCTCTACGAGTATAGGCAAGAGTAAAGGTCAGGATCAAGAATTCCGACATATAACCTAATTGTTTTCAGCAACAACAGTTTCTAAAAAGGCAAGAACGTATTATCAATGCAAATGAAAAATGAAAAAATGTGGGATATAGAGCTCATTAACCGTTTGTTAGAATTATTATTTCATATAATCTTCTATTTGTAGGTATAACATTTTGAAAAGAAAAAAAGAACAAAGTTGGAGAACTCACACTTCCTAATTTCAAAACTACTACAATGTAACAGCGATTAACAGAGTGATGTACTCTCATAAGTATAGACATATAGTTCAGTAGAATAGTATAGAGAATTCAGAAACAATCCTTGTATTTACAACCAATTACTTTTTGGCAAAAGTGCCAAGATATCTTTCAACCAATGGTACTGGAAGAACTGGAGAGCCACATGCAGAAGAATGATACACCAGACCCCTACTCAAACCATACACAAAAGTTAGTTCAAAATGGACTACATAACTCAATACAAGAGCTACACAAAAAAATTCTTCTAAGGAAACATAGATGCATATCTTTATGAGCTAGGGTTAGCCTATTTTTTTGAGATACAATACCAAAATTATGGTCAACAAAAGAAAAATACAGGGGCACCTGGGTGGCTCAGTGGGTTAAGCCTCTGCCTTCAGCTCAGGTCATGATCTCAGGGTCCTGGGATCGAGCCCCACATCGGGCTCTCTGCTCAGCAGGGAGCCTGCTTCCCTCTCTCTCTCTCTCTCTCTGCCTGCCTCTCTGCCTACTTGTGATCTCTGTCTATTAAATAAATAAATAAATTCTTAAAAAAAAAAAAGAAAAATACATAGATTGCATTTCGTGAACATTAATAATATTTGTGTTATAAAGAACACCATTAAGTAACTAAAAAGAAAACCCAAAGAATGGGAGAAAATAAGTGAAAGTCCTATATATTTTTTTAAAAGATTTCATTTATTTCAGAGAGAGAGTGCATACATGCGTGAGTGGGGAAGGGAGAGAGAGGAGAGAGAAACTCAAGCGGACTCTACACTGAGCATGGAGCCTGACGTGGGGCTTGATCCCATGACCCTGAGATCGTGACCTGAGCTGAAATCAAAAGTCAGACACTTAACTGACTGAGCCATCCAGGAGCTCTCCTTTTAATAAGGGACTTGTACTCAGAAATTATAAAGAATGCTTACAAGCCACTACTACATATTAATAACTAAAAATAGAGGAAAGATTCGAACAGATGTTTCTTTAAAGAAGACACACAAATGACCAAAAGCACATGGACACATGCTCGACATCATCAGTCAGTGAAGAAATGAGACTCAAGACATAGCCTCACACCCACTGGTGTAACTGTATTCAAAATCATGTAACAACTCCTACAGGTGAATATGAAGAAATCAGAAGACTCACACAGTTTGATGAGAACTTAGAAGATTTCAGATGCTTCAGAAAAAATATTTCATTTTCTCTAAATGTTAAACATAGGAGCCAACAATTCTGCCCTTACTTAGATGCCCAAGAGAAGTAAAAACCTTGTATATGGATGTTTAGGGCAGCATTATTAGTAAGAGACTAAAAAGTGGAAACAATGCTTGTGTCAATTAACTGAACAAAAAAAAAAAAAAGAAAATGTTGACAGAATGAACAATGGAATCTTATTCATTAGTAAAAACAAATGACTTACTGATCTGTGGCACAGCAGGAATAAATGATAAAAAATGGGGTGCCTGGGTGGCTCAGTTGGTTAAGCAACTGCCTTTGGCTCAGGTCATGATCCTGGAGTCCTGGGATCAAGTCCCACATCGGGCTCCCTGCTCATCAGGGAGTCTGCTTCTCCCTCTGACCTCTCCCCTCTCATGCTCTCTGTCTCAAATAAATAAGTAAAATATTTTTTTAAAAAATGATAAAAAATACACTGAGTGGAAGAAGCAAATCATAAAAGACCACACCACAGGAACGCATTTCTATGGAATGTCTAGAAGAGGCACATCTAAAGGACAGAAAGTAGTTTAGGGATTCCCTACAGCTGAAGGGTGGTATGGGGGTGGGAAATGGGCTTTTTCTGCTAAATCGTTGGGCTTTTTTTTTTTCCCCCCAGGGAGAAACAAAAGATGTTAAATTAGACTGCAGTGATGTTTGCACAACAGTACAACCTTGGTAAAAAGGTTGGATTGAGCACTTAAAATGGGTGAAATGTATCATGTGTCCATTATATCTCAATAAAACATAAGCAAAAAAGTCATAGACTGCTCTTCAGAAATTCCGTAAGCCAGAAGATAATGGAACAATATCTGCAAAGGACTGCAAGCCAAAAATTAAGATAGAAATGAAATAATTTATTTACACACATACACACGCACACACACACACACACAGTTAAATAATTAAGTAAAGGCAGCTAAGTTTTTAAGTATCAGAGAAAACATTACAGGGGAGGAGAGGCAAATAAATCTTGTGCTGCTATATTTGGGTCAGAGATATTACTCCGAACTCATTTTAATGTTAACATATACAGAAAACTATGGAAATATTATAGATATGTGCATATACTTACAGATTAGTACATATATATACTAGTTATGTATGTGTGTATAGATATGGGCTTATATATGTATACATATATATGTGTGTATGTGTGTATATATGTTATATATGTATATGTTATCACACTATATATGTTAATCACACTATGGAAAACTGGTTAGAAAAAGATAAACATACAACAAATTCAACAGTCCTGAATAGTCTTTTAAACTAATGTTTGAATTAACATTGACAGATGTAACATAGAAAAGATATCAGATTTCATGGCTGATTAATTTTTTCAAAAGGTCAAGTTAATAAGATTAACCATTTCTGCATGACTTCATGTTGACTTTAATAAGCTAATTTGTTTTATGAATCTCAAAAAATGCACAAAACATGCAGTTTGCTGGGATTTATTTGACCACAGAATACTTTTCTGAGCCATTTTTCATAGGAAAATGTTCTGCAAAAAATGACGGGCTGGAATAAATTAACCTAAACACGGGGTGAAATAAAAACTAAGGGACATAACAGAATATCAGCATGCAACTATATACTGAAAGATGTATTCTTTTCTAAAACACTTTAAAAAAAAATCAGGTTGGCTTTATTTTGTGTAAGTAATAACACAGGTTTGATGAACCAATCATCAGTATGATTTTATAAAATTGCATCCAATTAGATATTTGTTCTATTGGTCAAACATTTTCTATTAAAAATGAAATATATTTTACACAAAAATTAACAAAATTTAAACTGCAAAAAAATAGTAAAAAATAAAATAAAATTGTTTCTGAAGTAATGCCAAAATTATTTCTGGAAAAATAATGACAAAGTTTTCTTAGATCCAGACATAAGAATCTTATTCTCTGAATGCTGCTTCATCACCCACATTCCTGGAATCCATTTTTCACATACACTTACATCAAATATCCAGCAGTATGACTCTATCTACATGTACATAAATGTGAGTGAAGAGACGTGAAATGAGCAGAGTGAAGTCTCGAAATTCTATCAAGTTCAAACTGTACAAGATTAACTGGCAATTTCTGGAGTCTTTTGATTTAAATTCTCTTTTATCTGTGGATAAGAATAAATCTGTTGGGTTTAGCTCGTATCTACTCTTAAGTGCAGTTTCATTAATGTTTATACTTTTGAAGATGGATATGGGTTCCAAAGACTCCATGTTCCTCATTCAACTATAGAATCACTAAGTACAGAATGCAATTATCTCCACTGAAATGTTTCTATACAGACTTAGGTAGAGGGAATGATTATGTTTTAAAGTCAGGATTACACTTGAGGTTCCTCTGGGTCTCACCGACTCAATGGAGATTTGCAACTGATGAAAGGCACGGGTTATTTAATTCTCTGTGCAGGATGTATGAGCCTAGACATCGTCCCATGAATGGAGAGATGGCAGCAGAATCTGCTGTTACTGCCATTAGTGGGTTTTTAAAATGGCAGAAGTTTCTGCCTATACCAGCAAAAGCAAATCAGGGACCCGATTCTATAATGCATGTCCATTATCTCAAATCCAAAGAAAGAGAAACAAAGCTCCCACAAATTTCAACATTTAATTTTCTTCAAGCCACTTCTAAATGAGGAATGAAGTATATACTCATAGTCCTATGTGTCTGATATAACCTGAAATGACCAATGGATTTCATAGGCTGTGTCACCACTGAACACTGCCTTCTGTGTCCTAGTGCAGTGAAAACCGAGTTCCACGGTGGTAAACATGGTCAGGCCAAGTACCATAAAATAGTTGCTGCTACAGATGCTCGCCATCCTTGGAATGAACTTGCACCTGAGCCCTTCTGATAATGATCTATGTGGTATACAGCTGCCCGCCCCTCCATCCCCGTAATTCCCACCCTCTGCTGAAAGGCCCTGCACAAGAGTCTCCTCTTGAGTATGGGAGGCCAAGCTGATGAGTGCTTTCAAAACAGCAAAGACACCAGAAATAGAAGCCAGAGAGACTCCAAGATGCAGCCCACCCTCTCCTGTTGGCCTTGAAGTGGCAAACTACCATGAGGAAGACGGGGCCCCAGGAGGGAACAGTGGCATTCTTTAGGTGTTGGAAATGGTCTCTGATGACAGCCAGAAACAAAATGAGGGCCTCGGTCATACACTCATAAGGAACTGAATTTTGCCAACACCAAATAAGTTTAGAAGAGAACTGGAGCTTCCTAGGAGATCACAACCTCGACTCATGGACATCTTATTTTCCTCCTGGTGAGACTGAAAGGAGGACCAAAGTCACCCACACCTGGACTCCCAACCCAGGAGATCCCAGAGCACCGAGCTCATCCGCATCAGGACTACAAACCTGGGGGAACCAGGAGCACCGAGCTCACCTGCACCTGGGTTCCTGAGAACAAAATGCCACCAAGCTTCCAAAAAAAGTAATCATAAAAAAGAAATTTACACTCTCTTCTTTGTTGAGTCTCTCAACGCATATAAAAGATGTTGCATCTTTCAGCGTGTCTTACAATTCCAGGTTTATCAATCACTCTCATAGAAAATCTTTATCATTTTATTTATACTTCTTAATACATTCTTTTTCAGTTCAAATTTTCCAACTCAAACCTGGATCAAATGGAATAGATAAAAGTTTATTCAACTAAAAATGCACTTCCTAGGATTTCTAGACAAGTAGCCCCAAAACATCCCAAGAGGAAATTGAGTTTACATTTGAGTTTAATTTATAATGTTTCTAAAAAGCAAGCAAAAATGAAAATCCTTCAAGGTTTAAGGTTTTGTACAATATTAAAAGTGATACTTTCAGGGGCGCCTGGGTGGCTCAGTGGATTAAGCCTCTGCCTTCAGCTCAGGTCATGATCTCAGGGTCCTGGGATCGAGCCCCGCATCAGGCTCTCTGCTCAGCAGGGGGCCTGCTTCCTCCTCTCTCTCTGCCTGCCTCTCAGCCTACTTGTGATCTCTGTCTGTCAAATAAATAAATAAAATCTTTAAAAAAAAGTGATACTTCAAATTAGTAAAATTACATTTATTTGGGTAGTAGCAGTTTCTATTTAGAATAAAAGATTTCAAATATCATATTGCTTAGACCAAGTAGATATGAAAGAGGTTTTAAAAATCAATAATACATTGAAATAATTGTGTGGTTTTATTCTGTGAATGTAAAAAGACATACAATTTGAAAATTATGAGACTCCATGCTCCATTAGATGAGAAAAACTATTAGAAAATATAATACCTCTGATAAATATGTTAGCCACTATGAGTCATAGTATAACTATGACTGTTGTAATAGTCATAAAAGCAATTGTTACTGATGATTATGGGAACAGTCTCTTAAAATCAAATTTAGGTTTAATAAATCAAATATGAAGAACAATAGAAGAAGAGGAGAATTCCTGTAAATGACCAGGGAAAGAATACCTGAAAGAATCTATTAGGATCTATCATGTTTCAAAATTTTCTATGGTTGCACCAGTTACTTTAGGATAAATCTGACCAAAGTAGGTTCAAAATAAAATTGAAATAGGTTGGACAATTAAACTTATTGAAGCAATTATACAAAATAGCATTTATTTCTTAATTAATTTGTTTTTTGGTAAGTTGATTATGCTATTCTTATAACTTTAATATTAGGCAGTGGACAGAATTGGTTACCAGGAGACAAGAAATTTTAATATTTCATAGAGTGCTGAAAGACTTAACTAAAATTCTCTTGAGAAGCACTTCTTGATGTTTGATATAAGCATGCATTTCCTGGGAATCTCATTACAATAAAGATACTAATTTAGTCATACTGAAGAAGGGACCTACATTTTTCATTTCTAATAAGGGTCTGTGTGTTCACTACCTCATTCCTCTAGGCAACCAGTGTGAATTATGAATCACTTGAAGAAGAGGTAAAATCTCTGAATGTATGTAAATTCAGAATTCTTTCTCAATTACTGTTTATATGGCTATTTTTAAAAAACTGTTTAACAAATCTATATTGAGTAGTTGGTTCTTTTTGTGAGAGAGTGCCTCAATGAATTTCAAAGTGAGGCTGACTTATGGTCAAAATCAGTGATTGCTGGTTATCGTAATGGGTTGAACTGTATCCACACAAAAGATACACTGAAGTCCTAACCGTTAATAAGTGTGATTTGAAAACAGGTTCTTTGCACACACGATCAGCTTAAGATGAGGTTGTTAGAGTGGTCCCTAATCAACTGTGACTCATCTTCTAAGAAGAGGAGCAAACAGAGACAGGGAGAAGACCATCATGTGACACCAGAAGTAGGTAATGGAGGGATCCACTTCCAAGTCAGGAAATGTCTAGTGTCACACAAAGCTGGAAGAAAGAAGGACCTGCCCAAGAGGTTCTGGAGGAAGCATGGCTCTACGAACATCTTCATTTTAGAAATTAAGTACTTTCTAGGGAAAAAACAAAAACAAAAACAAAACTCCAGAACAGCAACAGAGCAGTTTATGTTGTTTGAAGTAATCCAGTTTGTGTCACTTTTCTATAGAAATCCTAGGATACTAATACAATCATTAATCATATGGAGGGTGCACTTGAAAGCTCATTTGCAAAATAGTATTGAATAGTAATTATTCAGGACTCATTTTCTAAATTCCCTCTATTCTAATCTATTTATTCCTTTTAGCTGTAAGAGGCAAAAGCTTTATTGATCTAGTGAAGTAAAGCACAAGCAAAAATTTACAGTACCACCTGGATGAATAGATAGTGCTTTAGAAATTAAACATCTTTTAATAAATTAATAATTTCCTCTAAAACCTTAAAATTGTCACATAAGTCAGAAAGTGTAATTATGACCATTGTAAAATACAAGTTTAGAGTAACTGAATGGTTTGTGCAAATAGTAAATGGTGGCAATAAGTGAAGAGAGTCCCTAATGAGAAGGCATTGTTTAAAGTTCCTGTGGATTGTATGGTGAAATGGATACTACTACGATTAAAAAAAAAGAAAAATCAGTCCCTTGGTTATCAATCCAACCAATCATCAATGTTGACTTTGTGATAAACATCGAGCTATCTATTGAAATATGATGAAGATACATTCTTTTACCAGGGAGATGGAGCCAAATAAACAGAACCAAAATAAATAATATTTTTAATGACAGTATATTATTCCTTTCTTCTCCTTCTAACTTGTATTTCTTTGTAATAAATGTGACCTCTAAATGTGACCTTTGTGACCTCTAAACCAATACTGTTGCAATAAAATATCCTTCTTAAATATTTAAGAAATTATTCCTCTAAGTAAAAGGTGGCTTAAAAGAATAAAACAATAATGGTTCACCGTTGCTCTTGCTCCAACTGCCATTCCAACCTCATAATGCACTTGACTTTCCATCTCTCTCCACCCCACCCACATTGCCTTCACACTGTTCCTTGTAGACACCACCTTCCTGTAATGACAGCATGATGGACCCATGCTGTTCTGTCTATACTGGGAACCCTTCCCATCCTCTTTGCCTAGATAGCACTCTTGTTATTTCAACCAATCTTAGCTTGTTGAGAAAGACTTCCATGGATTTCCTGCATCAATCAGACACCCCTGGTACACACTATCATCATCACATGTATGTCTACATTATAACTTGGGTGTCACTTTGGATTGTTATATTTACTGTAAGATCAAAACATATCTCATTTTGCAGTGATAAAGTATGTTTCTCATACTATATCAATCTTAAGACCTTAAAGAGTGTCTGGAACTTAATAGTCTGTAGATGTTTTCTTAGTTGAGAAGTAGAGGCATATGATTACATACTTCATAGGAAGAGAACACAGAGTTCCTAAGAAAGTGTTGGAGTGCTACTTTAGTATAAAAGCCCTAGGAGACTTGTGCAACTATTAATCATATTGGGCTCGGGGGGGTGGGTGATCCTTAAAGGCTCATTTGCATAAATTCCATCCTAGGCTTTGACAATATATGGACTAATTGTTAGATTTGCCAAATTATATTACCTTTCTGAGTTTCAATTTTGTCATCCATGAAGTGAATATAAACATAATACCAATCCCAATAACAGTGTGAGTAGAAAGAGTAAATGAAGGAATTGATGTCAAGAATTTAAAATATAGGATGAAATTTAGTGCATACTCAAAACTTAATTATATTATTTATAATTCTTATATTT
This sequence comes from Taxidea taxus jeffersonii, assembly GCA_003697995.1. NCBI lineage: Eukaryota > Metazoa > Chordata > Mammalia > Carnivora > Mustelidae > Taxidea > Taxidea taxus. The sequence goes on from ML107818.1 coordinate 21,838, forward strand.
ATTTTGAAAACCAGTTCTAATATTTAAAAAAATTTCTCAGTAATTTAGGTTTTTCACTATATTTATCCAAGGTCACTTAACTGAAAGAAAGTAATTTCTAAAGGAATATATTTTTGTGATAAATTGAATGATAATAGAATGATTGACATTTCTCTGAATTAGTACCTATTAAATAATCAATTAGGTTTTATAGAAAAACTTAGACCGAATATGAAAGAAATCTTCGAGAATACAGTGTGTCAGGTCTAAATTAATTTATTAAGCACATATGCTGAATACTTATTATGAGCTAAGTGCCAGGTTTCATAGTGGAAATACAATGATAAATCTGCAAACTCTGAGGAATCTCACATAATCTCCTCAATAAAGTTAAAAAGCTTTACAATTATCAAAGATAAAGATTTTCATAAATTTATAAACCTTTAGTGAAGTAACACTTCCTTTAGACAATAAAACCTTTTATTCTATATTAATAATGAATTTTATCACATTGTATTCTTTTTTTTAAAATACTTATTTAAGTTATTTGAGAAAGAGCAGGAGTTGGGGGGGGAAGAGGGAGAGGGAAAGAATCTCTAGCACACTCCATGTTGAGCACAGAACCCAACTTGGAGCTCAATCCCATGACCCTAAGATCATGACCTGAGCTGAAATTAAAAGTCGGAGACTCTCAACATACTGAGACGACCAGATGCCCCCACTTTGTATTCTTAGGTTTTTGCACAATTTGTGAAAGTTAGCTTACAAAGTCATAGCATAAGACCAAAGACAAATTTAAAAAAAAAAAATTGGTAATATATGAGAATAATACATCATTTAAAGGCATACTGAAAATGGTATAATAATTAAAAAATTACTTACTTGTTGCAAATGAGCTTTTAAAGATAACAAATGCAAAAACGGGATAAAATGCTCACTAACACAAACTCTAAAGTTAGGATGCCTGAGTTTAATTACTGGGATGTCCATGACTGTGTGACTAAGGAAATTGTTTAGCTTCTCTGGGGTTCATTTCTCTTCATATCAAAAAGGGAAAGGATAAAATCTGCCTTGCCAACTTGAAGGACAATTCAGATAAACTCTGAGCAAATAGTAGAAGTTTATCCCATGAGTATTCAGTAAGAGTAGCTATCAATACGGTTCCATTACCCAAAAACACTACATCAGGCTATATACAACGGGAGTGACAAAATGTTTCCTGTTTTTTCATCCAAAACATCCATAAATACACAGATTTAATGCATAAATTTAAATGTGTTCTTCTTGGCAATGGAAATATTTACTGGGAAATATTCACTAGGAAAATTCAAACCAAAATGCACACTTGAGTGTTACAGATCTCCTCCAATCAAATGAAATATTTTAGATTCAAGAATGTCAAACTAAACTTTTCAACCCATTCCCAGGTATGGGATTGACATAACAGCCAATTCCAGGGGTTAAAATATTCTAGTTCATCTTGGAAAATTCCTGATGGCAAGATTTTTTCGTTTTTGCTAGAAAAAACTGATATGAACTAATAAGAAAACACAGGAAATATTTGAATAATAATATAAAAGAATCTATATATTAAAGCTGAACACTTATATAAGGGATAAAGTCTGAGAAGTAATCTGACATACATGATGAAAATTAATCTTCATAATTTGAATTAATGCTTTAGGCAATAAAGGGCTAATAAAGATGGGTGAAGGCAATAGTGATCATAGATATTACAGATATTTCATTGGAATTAGAGTTTACAGTTGTATGAAAATGAAGATATTGAGAAAACACTACAGGGCGTGATTACCTAGATTTTCAAAAAATAAAAATAAAATTGAAAGACTGATATCACAGACTTTACATAGAGATAATAAATATATAACAATAGAAGAGGTGAAGAATACACCAATTCAAAACCACTGAGCTGGAAAGAACGTATAATGGTGGAGTATGTGGCTTTAGGAAGAAGACTTCCACCTGGGTTTAGTCCTGAGGACTTGGAGATGGTATCCAAATATTAAATTCAATTTACTTATTCATTCGACAAACGTGTGTCTGACAACTTTGGGTCAGATGCTGAGGATACAGTCCTCAACAAGACTGACACAACATGTCCTCATGAAACTTCACCCCAGGTGGAAAAGCAGCTATCAAAAAAAAAACCAAAAAAAAAAAAAAAACCATGCCATCAGTTATGGAATCCTCTATGACAAACCTGTTTTCAGAGAATTCTGTTGTCTTGGAAAGTTTCCTTGAAAAAAATCATGCTCTGGGTGAACTCTGAGTGGCACGTGACTAAGAGTAGGTTGCACACTGAGCAGGGAAACAAAGGCGGGAGAAGCACTGAGTGAGTGTTGGAACACACATAAGGTCAGAGTACGCAGGACCCTTCGTCTATGTTTAGAGTTTAGTCTGTAGCCTAAGATGATTGTGATTACACTGAAATACTTTAAGTAGATGGTGCTAGGTTGAGTAAGTTTAAGTCGATGAAGGATACAAGAAGATTTTGATGTCATTGACTTGAGAGTGACCTCAACGGACAAACAGATCAGGGGAAGACAACAGGGAATGCATGAATACCAGTCAATAATCTGCTTTATTCCTCTAGAGGGAAGGTGGCAGCATCTTAGTGTGGATAACTGGGTAGATGATGGCAGCATTCATCGGTAGGGCAGACACTGAAGACAACAGAGTTTGCAAGAGCTTCTTGTGGTGAGTGCTGGGTTTGTGGGAGATGGTTGCCTGGAAGCATCCTAGAGGAGCCACTGCATAGGTAACTGGATATGTGGCCCAAGACATGACACAAGGTCCCATGTGTACTTAAGTTAGTAAGTGTATTTCTGTTACTGACACCCTTGCCACCTACCTAGAAGACAAACACGAAGCTACATACCTAGAGAAGAACTCCAAAAGAGAGTGGGTTTCGTGAGCATATCTTGGAAGCCACCACTAAGCCACAAAGGAATCCCATGATGCAGGTCAAAAAGATAAACCAGATGATAAAGAAGATAAGGTCTCATGAAGGAGAAATCAACATTGTGGTCCTTTGGAAACTGAGTACTTCCCTAAAGGCTCTAATTTCTATTTCTGAGGGTTTGTATGATCAGCTGACCTGTCTAGTAAGCGTCTCAGTTATTCTGCATGTACACATCCACAGTACAACAGCTCATGTATCCCAGATATTTAGATTTTCTTAGGGATATCCAGATTCCTTAGTTGTATCCAGTTTTGAATTTCATTACACATTCTTTTTTTTTTAATGTCAATTTCTTTTTTGTTTTAAGATTTTATTTATTTATTTGAGAGAAAGAGAGAGAGACAGCATGAGCAGAGGGGGGAGTGGCAGACAAAGGAGGAAAAGCAGGCTCCCCACTGGGCAGAGTGCCAGATGCAGGACTGGATCCCAGCACTCCGGGATCACACCCTGAGCTGAAAGTAGACACTTAACTGACTGAGCCACCCAGGTGCCCTCATCATAAACTCTTTAAACCCAAAATAATTAGTTTTTACTTATTTTATTTCATAGTAATAATTCTGGGAACTATGATTTTTTTTTTTTTGTCCACTACTGTTTTCTGAAAGCTGATTGACTGGATGTTCATAGATTTGAAAGATCACTACATGAAACAGTAATATAGGACATAAAAACATGGAATATTTGTCAAATTAAGCTATATATGTTGATATAGGTACATATGATCTCTTAAAGACATGAATTTTTAAGTGGTTAACCACAACATCTACATAGTTTAACATATTATAATACAAATGTTATCTAGAGATTACATAAAATCAAAGCTATGAAATTTTCTACAAATGAATCCCAGTCAACATGTTACACTAAAGTTAAAAAGAAAATGTGTATATAAAGCATTTACCATGTGCCCACACACACACACACAAAACATTCAAAAATATTAACTTTCATTGTAAACATAAAGTATGTGACCACCTTCTTAATGTTATAATGCATATTTCTTGAGACAGAAATAGCTATCATCAGTATCTGTGTGCAAGTTCATACACATACACACACACATGCTAACTCCACATATGTTTAGAAACAACTCACCATTCCATCCTCTTTTAAATATAATAATATAAACTATAAAAGCCCAGATAACTTGCATTTCCCATTTGAGCATGAACACTGTCATAGAGTTCAACTGGGAAAAATTTACCCAGAGAGTGGTCTTGAGTTTTTGTGGACTCAAGTCACTTACACATCAGGCATTTTAATAATTCAAGGTGAACAAATCTAAATACTAAACCCTCATTTCAAATAGGGTAGTGGTTAGTCATATAGAATCCTTCAGATATAGACATGAACAATAGATGATATCTCTCTTAATCATGACCAGTGTAAGGTATCCAAATTGAAATTCTTCTGGCTACTTAAAAAAAAAAAATGTGGCCACTATGCTATTTTTAAAACTTAAATATCCTAAGTGACACATATCTTATATATATATTTTATATGTTTATATATGTGTGTATATATTCAAACTATTATACCAAAGCATATCAGCTTTGTAATCTGAATGATTTTGATAATCAAATAGAACAAATATAACCCTGCTCACTTTAACAGATTGTGGAATCTTACTATTTAAGATTTTAGAATAATTTTTTAAATTAGATTTTATAACTTAGTAGGGAAGGCCATAATTAAAGTGGGTGATATATTTACATGGTATGGGTCCACCAGAGTAAACATGATCAGAAAAAGACATAAAAATACAATTATATTATGTAAGGACTATAATAGTATTATATAATAGCATTATTTTATTATATTATATATAATATAATATATATTATAACCATATATATGACTATATGTATGAATATATATTCATATATGTGAATATATATAATATAGAAATATATAGAAATAGAAATTAGAGCCTTTAGGGAAGTACTCAGTACTTGTTTGCAACACTGTTCACAATGGGTGGGAAACCCACTCTCTTAGATTGTATGCTTAAAAACTTCAGGAAAGGCTTTAGTGCTGACTATGGGGTACATATGACCCCGGGAAAAACTGAGAACCCTATGTGAGCTGGAGTGGCCCACCTTTGATGTTGGCTGGCCCTTCGAAGGAACCTTAGGCCTCCCCACCGTCCACTGAGTTTATCGTGTAGACACTGGAGACCCAGGACATCTGGACCAGTTCCCATACACTGATTCCTAGTTAGAGATAGCCAGGACCCTCCCCCCATGGATACAGTTCTGTGCCAATGGCAAGGGACAGTGAAGGATTCTCGTCGCACAACCGACCAAAGGCATCCGAAATAAGGCTATACATCAAGGGGACCCAGATGACGAACTCCCACCACCCTATGGGCCTCTAGCCCTCTCAACTGCCTCAGCCCTCCCAACTGCACCTGAAGTGGGGCCCGACACACCACCACCTTCCATTTCACCACCAGACATACCCTCTCCACCTTCTCCCAATCCTACGCCATCAGTTGCCCCACCAATGCCTCTGGCTCCACCAACAGCAACAATTTCCCCACTGTCTCCAACTCCCCAGATGCCAGTAACCCTGCAACAAGCACCAGCCTCCTTGCCAGCTGTTCCTAATGGGGACCCCTCCCCAGACTCCTTGCTGACTGCTCATGACAAGGACCCCTCCCCAGAACGCGAGCCATGGAACACCACATGTCGCCTCCGAATGCGAGAAATCCCTGCTTACCATATGCCCCTCCAAGAAACCCGAAGTCCTGACATAATTAGAGTAGATGGCATCCCCAATCAGGCAGGCCCATTATCTACTACCAGACCTTCACCACCACAGACCTCCTGAATTGGAAGCATCACACTCCTGCTTATTTGGAAAAACCACAGGCAATGATCAACATTATGGAATCCATCTTCCAGACCCACCGACCAACCTGGGAGGACTGCCAACAGCTCCTTCGCACCTTGTTCAACACCGAAGAAAGAAGAATAATTCTCCAGGAGGCATGTAAACGACTCAAAGAGGTGGCACCAGTCAGCACCTTAAACCCAGAGGGATGGGCCCAAGAGTCTGCCCCAGACAACCAGCCAGGCTGAGGCTTCAACACAGAGGAAAGCTGGAGTGCCATCAAGTGCTACCAAGACACTATCTTGCAGGGCCTCTGCCAAGAGCCAAAAGGCCTACTAATATGTCAAAAACGGCTGATGTGACTCAGGATGGAGAAGAGACACCTGGTAATTATTATGAGCAGCTCTGCAAGGCTTTCTGCATATACACTCCATTTGATCCAGAGGCACCAGAGAACCAACTAATGGTAAATGCAGTGTTTGTGGCTCAGTCAGCCCCTGACATCCACCACAAACTCCAAAAATTTGAGGGTTTCGTCAGGATGAACGTCACTCAACTACTAGAAATAGCAAACAAGGTCTACCACAACTGAGACACCGTAGCCAAATGAGAGGCTGAAAAGAAAATGAAACAGAAAGTCATTCTGCTAGCCCTCCAACAAGGCTCCCAACTACATGGAACAACAGGATGATCAGAGGCACGACCTCAGCAGTGCAGAACCCTCAAAAAGGGTGCATATTGCAAGGAAATGGGACACTGAAGAAATGAATGCCCAAATCAGAAGCCCAGGTCAATCAAGCTCTCCACCCAACCCAAGATTCAGGCATACCAAGATCCTGACTTCACTGGGCTAGCCAAAATAGATTCAGACTGATGGTGACCAGGCTCAATGATGCTAGGCCCCCAGGAGCCCACAGTTATATGAGCACTGGGGGCCAAAAGATCACTTTCATGGTCAACACTGGAGCAGAGCACTCAGTAGTGACCACACCAGTGGCACCCCTAACAGGATGAACCATAACCATCATGAGGACCACAGGCGACTGGGCCACAATTCAACCCTTCTGTCAGTCTTGGACCTGTAAACTGGGAGGACATGTAATCTCCCATGAATTCCTATGTGTCCCAGACTACCTAATACTGCTACTGGGAGGAGACTTACTTTCAAAATTAGGGGCACAGATTTCTTTTGAGCCGTCAGGATAGGCCACCATGAATCTAAGCCCCACGGAGCCTGGGATTATCATGTCCTTAAACACACCCCAAGATGAGGAATGGAGACTATTTGAACAAGACCATCCTGAAGCTAACCCTGAAGCCTTCCGGACAGCAGTCCCCGATGTATAGGCAGAAGATAACCCACCTGGGCTTGCCGTCCAGTGAGCCCCAATTATTATAGAACTAAAAATTGGAACTCAACCTCAGCGGCAGAGACAATATCCAATCTTTCGGGAAGCTCAGTTGGGCATACAGGTTCATCTGGAGCGACTGAAAGAGGCAGGCATCCTAACTGAGTGTTAATCCCCCTGGAACACCCCGCTGCTCCCAGTCAAAAAACCTAATGGTGACAACTGACCCGTCCAGGACTTGCATGCTGTGAATCAAATTACTCAAACCCTAAGCCCAGTAGTGCTCAACCCTTACACCCTTTTAAGCCAGATCCCACCAGACGCTGCCTGGTTCATCTGCCACAACTTAAAGGACACATTTTTCTGCATCTGTTTGGCCCCAGTAAGTCAGCCCCTTTTTGCTTTTGAATGGACAGACACCAACTCAGGGTGCCAAATGCAACTCACTTGGACCCGGTTCCCAGAAGGATTTAAAAACTCACCAGCAATACTCAGTGAAGCCCTAGCCTCTGACCTAGCTGACTTTCCCCAGGACCAGACTGGAAGCATGGTCCTCCAGTACGTCGATGACTTCCTCATCGCCAGCTCAACTGCAGAGACCTGCCACCGAGCAACACTCGACCTCCTACAACACTTGTGAAAAAGAGGATATCGCATCTCTTGGAAGAAAGCTCAGCTATGCAGACAAGAAGTCAAGTATTTGGGGTTCATAGTAACTCAAGAAAAGCGAGCCCTCAGCATACAATGGAAGGCTATAATAACTGGCCTTCCACAGCCCACTACTAGACAGGCCCTATGTGAGTTCCTGGGAGCCGCAGGATTCTGCCGGATCTGGATACCGGGGTTCTCACTCATAGCCAGGCCCCTATACGATCTACTAGTGGGACCGGAGACACAACCTTTACAGTGGAAAGACACACAAGAAAAAGACTTTAAGGAACTTAAGAACCTACTTGGAAAGGTTCCAGCCCTGGGTCTACCTGACACCAGAAAATCTTTCTGCCTATATGTCCATGAAAAGGATAAAACATCCTTAGGGCTTCTAACTCAGGCCTTAGG
>ML107818.1:30442-59334 GCA_003697995.1 Taxidea taxus jeffersonii
AAAGAAAGGGGGTTCCTGAGATCAGAAGGGAAGACCATCAAAAATAAAAAGGAAAGCCTCCAGTTATTAGAGGTGGTATGGGTGCCCGGGAGCCTAGCTGTCATTTATTGCCGGGGATAACGAACCTACCACTAGGAACCTCCCAGCTGATCAGGTGGCCAGAGAAGCTGCACAGAACGGGCAACCTGCCATCATAGTGCCCATCACTCCCTCCCTACAGAATCCCACGTACACAGCTGCTGAGGATAGCTGGGCCAAACCCGAAGGAGCAATCCGGCACCCGCAAAGATGATGGATCCTCCCTGACGAGCGATTGTTTCTTCCAGCGGTCCTCGCCCCTCATGCGGTCACGGAACAATATTCAACCTCACACCTGGGAAAAAACAGGAGTCAAAAAACTTCTGTCAAAACACTTCTACATTGCCAGACTCGCAACTTTGTGTAACTTGGTCACGGACCGTTGTGTCACTTGTGCTAAACATAACCCAAAAACTGGACCCGACCCACCCCCCAGGGTACAACGCATAGGGGCAACACCCTTCGAAGATTTAGAGATAGATTTTACCAAGAGGACCCCTCATCAAGGTATCAAATATCTTTTGGTCTTAGTCGGCACCTTCTCAGGATGGGTTGATGCATTTCCCACCCGAACTAAGCGAGCCAAAGAGGTCACCAGGGTACTGCCCCGGGAAATTGTTCCCCAATATGGGATCCTGCTCACCACTCACAGTGACAATGGCCCTGCTTTCATCTTGGAAGTTCTACGAGGACTAACTTCGGCCCTTAACATCTCCTGGAAACTCCATACGGCCTATCAACCTCAGAGTTCAGGGAAAATAGAGCGCATAGAGCACCGTACCCAAAGGAAATCCTCTCCAAATTACATGCTGAAACCTCTTTGGGGTGGGCAGAGTTACTCCCCTTAACAATCCTCCACTCCTGCTGTACTCCACAAAAAACATGGGTTCTCTTCATTTGAAGTGCTATATGACAGACCCCCTCCCCCATTAATTCCCACCCTGGACAATCTCCATGTCCTAGGAGATGTCCACCTCCAGAGTCAACTAAAATACCTAGGACAAGTCCTTACAGAGCTACATACCCACCTGTTAGAGAGAGCCCCCATATTTCTAGGAAAACTCCCATCCATTCCTTCCTCCCTGGGGATGAGGTCTGGGTAAAAGGTTGGAAACATGAACCCCTGTGCCCAACCTGGACCGGTCCACATACAGTAATCCTTATAACCCCTACCGCCCTCAAGGTCTCCAACATCACACCATGGATCCACCATTCGCGAGTGAAAAAGACAAACCCAGACCAAGCTAACTGGACCCCACATCCATCACCATCAAACCCTCTGAAGGTCACTTTAAAGAGGGGCCCCTAAACTCTAAAATACATCTTCTCCTTCCTTGACCCAGCTGGGGCCTCATGATTGGACTATTAAGTTTCTCTTGCCTTTTCCTGCTGGGGATCTCCACCAAATGTAACTGCATGAAAGGCTCTGGAAGGTCTCCATACTTTCCAATCCTTTACCTTAATGCCTCAGGCCTATTACCAGGGAAAAACTCTGACTACCTGCAACTCCTCCCATGCTCCTGGCCAGATTTTCTGGACAACAACCTTGACACAGACCTCTCAGTCCCCCTATACAAAATATCCAAAATCAGGTCCAGTATGTTGGACCTATGTAGCCCAGGGACGGGGATGGCATCCAAGATCTTGCCCTCCAAAAGCAGGGTATGACTCGACTAAAGGATCTAGCCAGCCAAACCCCAGTACCCCAGCCTCATTACCAAGGAATCAATCTAACCTCACTTCAACAACTCACTCAACTTCTAGACACTCAGGGACTCACAAGACAACTCATCAGCACCAGCTATCAACCATGGTTAAATTTTTCTCAAGATCCCACCAATAAAGCCTGTTGGGTCTGTCTCTCCCTCACCCGGTCAGCCATATTTGGGATTCCTGTTCTGCCCAGGTGGCCACTACCAAATGTCACCAACTCTTCCATAACCATTGGACCTCTAAGCAATCCTATTCCCTGGCCCCAGCACCCAATCTTACTCACTTCCTACCCCCAGGCCTTTCTCAACTCCCAGATGACCACTGCCTTAACTTTACAGCCCCGCTTCCCTACTGCGTTCCCCCTGGCATCTTTCTCTCCTGCAAGGACAACCTTCTTTTTAGGTGCCGTGACAAAGATGACACCAGCTCTGGATGCCTACTTGTATTTTTGTCCCCCTCAGCCTCGCTGTACTCTGACCCCCAACTCCAGTTCCGGGTCTCTCCCCACCACCAGAGCCGCCGAGCAGTTGACTTATCTATCCTCCTGGGCGTTGGTATCTTTGCCAGGGTAGCCACCAGTGCCTCAGGTCTTAGAACTTCTATTAACTTTTATTATAAGCTTTCACAGGAACTCAACAATGACATGGAATGAATTGCGGACTCCTTGACATCCTTACAGATACAGCTCACCAGCTTAGCCATGGCTGCCCTACAGAACCAACGAGCTCTAGATCTCCTCACTGCCGAGAAAGGGGGGACATGCCTTTTCCTGCAAGAAGAACGTGCTACTATGTCAACCAGTCTGGGATTGTCACCTCCAAAGTTCAAGAGCTTCGGGAACCACATTTAGTGGAGCTGAGAAGAACTTACCACCTGGGGACTTAATCCCCAGGCATGGACATTGTGGTTATTCCCCCTTGGGGGCCCCCGCCTAACCCTATTCCTCTTAATAACCCTAGGCCCCTGCATCCTCACTGGCCTCGTTTGCTTTATCAGGGAAACTGTCTCCCAGCACATGAATGCCTGCATCCTCACCCTCCAAGGATATCAGCCCCTAGATATAACTGATGATCTTCAGGGAATCCCTATAGATCATCAAGAGGGGGGACATGAGGCGGAAAGCCCAAAATGTCCACCTCACTGAGATGAGGGACCACCAAGGATGACTTGGCACTACCCCACCAAGTCACTTCTTCATAGCTTTAAGAACTACCGTGAAACCCCCGAGCCAATCAGCTGTGAGAAACCGAGAAAAAACCCTAGTTTGCCTATAAATGACTGTCCCAACAAAGGCTGGGTGCTCAGACTTTGGGAAGGATTCCACTGAGCCCACTGGCAATAATAAAGCTGCATTCTCCCAGCTCTCCCTATGCTGCTTGAGTTTCTCGGTCGCCTCAGAACTTCCACAACAATACCAGAAAAGCAATGGTTTAAAAATTAATAGTTAAATATGTTTTTCTCCCTTTAGTTTTTTTTTTTTTTAATAACTTACTAAGCTGTCAACATTTCAATAACCATCACTCCTATTCTTAGAAGTCCAGTCCAGCTTCTTATGAAAAGATTTGATGAGTGGCGCCTGGGTGGCTCAGTGGGTTAAGTCTCTGCCTTCAGTTCAGGTCATGATATCAGGGTCCTGGGATCCAGCCCCACATCAGGCTCTCTGCTCAGCAGGGAGCCTGCTTCCCCCGGCCTCTGCCTGCCTCTCTGCCTACTTGTGATCTCTGTCAAATAAATAAATAAAATCTTTTAAAAAAAATTTGATGAGCTAAATTCTGATGAAACTAGATTTTGGAGGCATTCTCTTACTTGTTCTGGTTTTATACCTTTTAAGATTTATTTATTATCATAATAAAAGTCTTCAAAACTCAAAAGCAAAAACAATGTAGAATAGAAAATAAATTTTCCTTTAATTCAGATCCCAAACTATCTAATTCTCACCCTAAGGGGGAAAAAAGCTTATTTTAGTTTCTTGATTCTCCTCCTAAAAATAACTTAAGCATTTATATGAATATATATTCATTCATTTCACATGTTAATGGCAACACAAGTTGTCTGTTTACCCTCTAATATATGTTTCATGGCAACAGACACTAAGTTTCTTTCTCAAACTTTAACCAAGTCTGCTTGTGCTTAGTGAGGGTCTCGCAACATAATACCATGTACAATTTGGACACAAATCAGACACAGTGCCCACCATATAGAAGAACATTGCTGTGTCGTATCTAATTTTCTACCTCTTTATTTCAAAAAATTTATTATCAAAACACGACATTGATACTAGAAGACTGTTCTCCTATATTGTCTCCTGACATTAAAATAAAATTCTGTCATGTGAACAGAAATCATTATTGTAGGGGTTTAGCTACATGTCACACAGACTGTTTTTACACTATGTGAAGATTTGGTGAGCACTTGCAAGCCAATTTTGATCAACCTTATATGGCAAATGAACAGAGTTGGTATATTCCTGTCCAGTGCAGTGCAAAGTTCTTGCCATTAAGCCACCTTTCTTACTGGGCCCAAATCCAAGCTTTAGATTACCTCAGAGTTAGGTACTTGCTACTTTCGTGTGCATGAGGAAAATACAGGACCTCTGAAATGCTGATATTATTAGCATCTACAGGAGACGGACTGTAAGATAGTAATTCAGTTACTCACGGAACAAACAGAAGACATATTAATACCACCCACACCTTCTCACCGCTGCCTAACATCCCTGACTCAGGCCATTCCCAGGGAAGTCTGGACAGAGCACACAGCACACTAATCCATCAGCGCTACACTGATGATGCCTAATTTCAGAATTACTTCGGAGGGGAGAAACACTCCCATAAGAGATGCAAACTATTATCAGTCATGTGCTGAAGAATCTTCAAGAAGATGCGATCACAAAGGGTGCTGGAAGTATAGGAGAGTACTTTGGGCTGGTCTATTCTCCTAGACCCGAAAGTCAAGGTTCCCCATATGCATCAGGACACTGACTCATGGAACTTTAAGTGACGCTTTATTATAAAATGTGAACTACTAGTTATACAATGAAAAACTGGCTTCTTTATTTAAATATTTCTATAAGCTACAATGATATTCTACAATGGGGGCAGAATACCCAGAATTTTCTAAATTCATTTGTCTGAAGAATTTGTTTTTAACTGCAGGACATCTTGTGGGGTTAATGTTCCGCAAATGCACCTCATGAAATGCAGCTCTCCATTCTTCTTCAAGCAGCTAGCACCTCTTACCCTAAGTGTTTCCGTGTTGACTTTCAGTGGACCCTCGACCTTTCCTTAGATTAAGCAACGGATATTTGAGAAATCGTCCGGGCAACTAATAAGGGGGAAATCACCTGTTTTTCCTTGCTCAGTGACCAGAGAGAGGTTTTTATTTCCAGAATCCTGACACCTTCTGTAAATATGACTGGCAGTTAGAAGAAGGAGGCATATTAAATTTAAAGATTGTTTTCTAACCACAGGGGTCCTGGCCATGCCACTGGCAGAATTCCTGTACCCAAGTTCTTCAGACTTTTGATTCAGTGTTTTATCATCCTCAGTCACTTGCTTTTCCAGTGCAGAAGAAACAGAGGGAGAAGTAATTAAATAACATTTCTTCGTTCTCTACAGGAAACCAAGATGACAATGGCAATTTGTTAACTTCCAGAAATAAGGGAGCAATTAAGGGAGAAATAAATCTTTGAGGAATTTCTTAAATCTTGAGCTCCTTCTTCAGCCGCTTATTACCAAGTGTTAGTGTGTACACTGGCTTCATTTGGAACAATGTCTTAACACATATGTGCTAATTCATAAGTTTGGTAATTAATTGATTAAATAAATATCTGCAAAAACATTAATAAGGAGTAAAAATTAATGGCTGAGCAGATTTCAAGACAGGATTGATAATGTTATTTGTAGAAACTTAGAGAAGTCAACAGTCCACCTCCCATAAAAAATGTGATAAGAAACAAATTAAACAAACACATAAGAAAGGGCTTATGTTTGCCATAGGCCCCAACTCAGTTACCTAGATAGATAAACATTGTGCTTCTGCCTTATCTGTGACATCAAAACCCAATCCTTGTACTTGATTTTGTCAACAACAGCTAAACTTATCTGCTTAAAACTTGAACTTGGTCATCTATCAAGTGTCCTAAGTTTCCTACTTCCAGTTGTTTAAGAGTATAGGGTGACAATTTCCTAAAGATCCATAATGCGTGACCATTTTTTATAATGAAATATTTCAGCATATGAAAGAACTTAGTGACTAATATTTACCAAATGACTGATGTCGGATGTTACAAAAACATGTAGGACTGGAGCACTCAGGTGGCTCAGTTGGTTAAGCATCTGCCTACGGCTCAGGTCACGAGTCCAGGGTCCTGGGATTGAGCCCTGTGTCGGGATCCCTGCTCAACCGCTAACCCTGCTCCTGCTCTCTTATGTGCTCTGCTTTCGGTCAAATAAATAAATAAAATCTTGAAAAAAAAAATTATGCGGGATAAAAGATCCAATCAAATTACAGGACTGACAAGTGCATTTTAACAAAACATATTGAAAATGCTTGTTTTTTAAAAAATTTTAATATGGTTTCAGATTTCCATTGCAATTACCTTTAAGAAACTACCAGTTGATAAGTTTTGGTACAGCATCTAAAGATAATATTCTCTACTACCCAAAAAAGCTACTAAGTACCCCTTTATCTTCCAACTACAGATCTATGGGTGACTAAGCTTATTTCACATATTTTAAGAAAAAGAATGTATTGTAAAAGATTAAATGCAGAAGCAGATATGAGAATCTGGCTGAAAACTCACCATAGTCTATTGAAGTATCTTATTTACATTAATAAGTAACAGGTTTAGTATTATTATATTTAAATTAAAGAGTAAACTATCGTAAAATGTCATAACTAACATTTTAAAATCTGATTTTATTTATGTATATATGTATTTATGTATCTAGTTGTATATATGTATAGCCCATATAAATACAAGCAAAATCCATGGGAGTCTCCAATAATTTTAGGAATGAAAAAGAGGTCTTGAGGTTGAAAAGTTTGAGAAATGCTCTTTAATTTTACTTTCAGATTTATGGATTTATTTTAGAGAGAGAGAAGGGAGAGGAAGAGAGAACACAACCAGGGAAAGAGCAGAGGGGGAAAGTGAGAGGGAGAGAGAATCTCAAGCAGACTCTGGACTGAGTGTGGAGCCTGACTGGGGCTCCATCCCACAACCCTGAGATCATGACCTGAGAAAAATCAAGAGTCTGTCCCTTAAGTGACTGCACCACCCAGGTACCCTGAGAGCTGCTACTTTAAATAAAACATAACTATTACACAAATCAAAGAAGTTCACAGATGCATATCCCCTTAATGTGGCTATTTCTCAATACATCTATATTTCTTATTTGCTTGTACTGTAGAAATTCGGATTTCTAAACAACTCAACGACATCCAATTTCAAATTTCCAGCACCACAGATTTTTATGTCCCGAGAAGCATGCTTTTTTTTTTTTTTTTTTTAAGATTTTATTTGACAGAGAGAGAGATCACAAGGAGGCAGAGAGAGGGGGGGAAGCAGGCTCCCTGCTGAGCAGAGAGTCCCATGTGGGGCTTGATCCCAGGACCCTGGGATCATGACCTGAGCTGAAGGCAGAGGTTTAACCCACTGAGCCACCCAGGAACCCCGAGAAGTAAGCTTTTTGATCTTACTCATCTGGATAATTATTTACTCTCCACTCCAGCTGGTTACTGCTGGCCTTACATTATGCATACTTCTTCAACCACTCACCAGACAAGAACTAAAGAACGCAGCAGCAGGTGGAAAAGGTCAGAAACACAACACAGGCCACTGCCTCTTTACATAGAAAAAACCTAGTTACTTTGGATACGGCACGAGATACACCCTTTTTTTTTTCCCTATTAGCTTCACAGCACCTGCAAATCATATGGTTGTTAACTTTTTTTTATACTTACCTCTTCTCTATAAATTATAGAATCTATTAGAGAGAAGAAGAATCAGAGGTAGTAAGTTCTTTTATAGGAATATTTGACTAGATGTCTGGGGATTCATAATAACTGATATTTAGTGCTTTGTGACTGCAGGTTAAGCTAAAATTTAATATAATCACCTAGATCACCATTCTGGAGAATAATAACTTTAGAACTTGTGCGTGTGAATTGGATCCCATGGACTGTGTATTTCAATAACTGTCCCCCCATAATTTTAGGTCAGCTAATGGGAGACTTTATATAAACTGCTACCAACCATAAATACTCAAGTTTAAAATGACACTAAAAATTTGGTGATTGTTCAATGAATACAGAAGTACAAATGCTGTGAAGGCAAATGAAACTTCTAAAGAAATATTATAGGAATAAAGCTAAACTAACCAGCTAAGGAACTACTATGAGTATTTGAAGGATATAAGGGATATAAATAAAGAGATTGAATAAAAGTAATTTAACATGATTTTAGAGGCAAGAAAGAGGTGAAAAATTTATGAAAATTGGACAGCCAAATTTAATAGTCAACCACCAGGAAGTTCCTTCAAGTAACCCTGTACTTGTCAACTGGTCAAATTCAATCCTTGTTGTTACTGTTTGGTTTCCTCCAGGAGAAGTGCAATATAAATTAACAAAATATTAAAATTTTGAGCATCTGAGTCCTACTTGTTTTCATTATGTTAGGATCCCAAACACTTTCACTATATTTAGCTGGGAAGCTATAATTCACCTTTAGTGTCCTGAAACACGAGAGGCTAGTGACCCCCCCAAGTCCAGATGTGGGCACCTGGTTTTCAATGTCAGCCAAGGTTCACTCTCTTATGTCTCACTGAAATTATATCCACACAGACGGGGATTTAGTAAATGAGAAATAGATTGGGAGAAGAAATGCATGACCAGAAAATGGCCAATTAAACAGAAGTGATCATTATCTAATAGTGATGATAGTTTTTTTTTTTACATCCCTGTTTTACTATTATTGGTATTAAAATAAACAATAAATTAAGTAAATCTTTGAAGATTTCCAAAGATAATCTTTTCTGTATAAATCTATTAGATCTGGACTATATAGAGAAGTCTTAAAACTCAACAGTAAGGCCATTCTGGAAAACAGTATGGAGGTTCCTCAGAAAGTTGAAAATAGAGGTACCCTACCACCCAGCAATTGCAGTACTGGATGTTTATCTTATAGATAGAAATGTAGTGATCCAAGAGGGCACATGGAATGTCTACAATAGCCAAACTATGGAAAGAGTCTAGATGTCCATCAACGGATGAATGGATAAAGAAGATGATCTTGGAGAAATAGCCATTAAAACAAACAAAGAAACAAAAAACAAAAACAAAAAGAAAAACCCGAAATGTGCCATTTGCAACAACAGAATGGAATTAGAGGGTATTATGCTAAGCAAAATAAGTCATCAGGGAAAACCAAGTCTCATCTGATCTCACTGATATGAGGAATTTGAGGATCAAGACAGAGGATCATAGGGGAAGGAAGGGAAAAATGAAACAAGATGAAACCAGAGAGGGAGACAAACCATAAGAGACTCTTAATCTCAGTAAACAAACTGAGGGGTGCTGGAAGGGAGGCGCGGTGTAGAGAGGGTAGTTGGATTATGGACATTGGGGAGGGTATGTGCTAAGGTGAGAGCTGTGAATTGTGTAAGACTGATGAGCCATAGACCTGTAGTCCTGAAACAAATAATATATTATATGTTAATAAAACAACAGAAACAACAACAGCAAACTCAACAGTAAAAGCCAAACAAAATGAGCCCAAACCATGAGCAGCGTCTCCCCACAGAGGATGCGGGGAGATATCAACACCGTTAGTAATTAGGGACATTTACGAACATGGTTACAATGAAACAATTAGCAGCCCAGGTGCTGGGCAGACGCAGAGGAACCACGCCACTCGCACATTGTGTCAGGTGACACAGCAGCTCTGGAAAACGCTTTGTCCACCTGTTGCAAAGCTAAACATGGAACTGCTATGTCACTGAGCCATCAGGCTCCTCGAATTTATCCCCTGGGATGAGAACCTGCATTCCCACAAGCACCTGCACACAGGTGCCCACTGTAGCTTTATCCCTAACTTTCAAAAGAGAGAACCAAACAAGGTGTCCTGCCACAGGGGATGGCTACCCAGCTTCGGTAAAAGCACACTGTGGAGCGCCATCCCTCAAGAGAAAGGGACATGCTGCTGCTACTGGGAAAGACCCTCCCGGGACCTAACGCAAACCTGGAGCCCCTGAGGTCTCCTGCCTGCTGAGCCTCCATCTTGGCCTGGACGGATCAAACAAACACCGGTGTCGTTTCTAGAAGCTCAAGGCTACAACCCTGGGATAACTCTACCCCCCTTATAAGCTGGCTGAGAAAACTGAAGGCCTACGGAAGAATTTAACATTTGTCCCAGTCTGCTCTTCTTGAAGATAGGGCCTGTGTCTCCCAGTCTCTCTGTGACAAGCCCCAGTTAACAAACCCAGATACCCTGCATGGGGACCGAGTCCTCTTGCAGCTTTCTGTAACTGTTCATTTCCCTGACTGTACTTATGACCATCCCCCATTCCTTCACTCTCCCTTTAAAGCACCCATCCACCTCCATACAAATCAGAGTTCGGTTCCACTGGACTGTTTTCCCTACTTCAAGGATACATCACTGATTAAAATGTCCTTGCACCATTTTTTAAATTTTTAATTTTTTTGTTATTTTTTAAAGATTTTATTTATTTATTTGGCAGAGATCACAAGTAGGCAGAGAGAGAGGGGGAAGAAGGCTCCCTGCTGAGCAGAGAGCCGGATGCGGGGCTCGATCCCAGGACCCTGAGATCATGACCTAAGCTGAAGGCAGAGGTTTAACCTGCTGAGCCACCCAGGCGCACCTCCCTGCACCATTTTAAGGGCTGTGGGGTTTATTTATCTTTGACGACGCACATCACAGCCGGGATCAATCCCCAGAGAATTATGCTGAGTGAAAAAAAAGTCAATCCCAATTATACTGTATAACTGCAAACAAACATTCTTGAAATGACATTAGAAATGGGGAACAGATGAATGGTTTCCAGAAGTTAAGGACAGGATGCGTGTGGATGTTGGGGGAGGGAAAAGACCTTTGTGCTGGTAGAATTGTGGGCATCCTCACCGTATCAGTGTCAATATTCTGGCTCTGGTATTGTACTACAGCAATGTAAGATGTTATATTTGGCAAAAAGTGGGCAAAGGGGACATCAGATCTTTTTGTATTATTTCTCATAACTTTATACAAATTTGTAATTAAAGAAAAATTAAAATGCATTTATAGTAATTAGAAATCTTATCAGGCATAAGGTTTAGAAATTGTAAGAGATCTCCAAAAGGAAACATCCTTGACTGAGTTATTTTTATGAAAGCCAAAGACATGATTTTCTTATTGTACATGTTTTACAATTTCCCCAATGTGAAAAACATTTTCTTTTTAAGATTTTATTTATTTATCTGAGAGAGAGAGAGAGGGAGAGAGAGAGAGAGATCATGGGCTGGAGGAGTGACAGAAGTAGAAGGAGAAGCAGATTCCCTGCTGAGGAGGGAGCCCAATGCAGGGCTTGATCCCAGGACCCCCAGATTAGGACCTGAACCCAAGGGAGATGCTTAACTGATTGAGCCACCCAGGGTGTCCCTCAGTATGAAAAACTTAAAAACAAACAAACAAAAAACTATTGTCATACTCAAAAGCTTTTACTGTAAATATAAGCAGCTTGTTTTTTGTTACCTAATATCTAAGCACATGATGAATATTATCTGCTGTTGAAGAAGTGGCATAGCAGAAAAAGTTAAAAAAGATGCATGATACTGTTACTTAAATTCTCTGAACCTCCTTAAATAAATCAGTAATGCGTGGGATGCAATGCACAAAGTTATAAGGTAGTTCTATCAGGGTAAAATAACAAGTTTGGGGACACCTGGGTGCTCGGTTGGTTGGGCGGCTGCCTTCAGCTCAAGTCATGATCCCAGCATCCTGGGATCAAGTCCCACATGGGGCTCCTTGCTCGGCAGGGAGCCTGCTTCTCCCTCTGCCTCTGCCTGCCTCTCTGTCTGCCTGTGCTCGCCCTCTCTCTCTAACAAATAAATAAATAAAATCTTTAAAAAAAATAACAAGTTTGTAAGAATACACTCTGCCATGTGGTAAAACTAAAACACTGGGGGTCGGGGGCACCTGGGTGGCTCAGTGGTTTAAGCCTCTGCCTTTGGGTCAGGTCATGATCTCAAGGTCCTGGGATGGAGTCCCACATCAGGCTCTCTGCTCAGCAGGGAGCCTACTTCCCTCTCTCTCTGGGTGCCTCTCTGCCTACTTGTGATCTTTCTCTCTGTGTCAAATAAATAAATAAATAAAATCTTAAAAACAAACAAACAAACAAAAAAACCCTGGGGGTTGGGGCACCTGGGTAGCTCAGTGGGTTAAGCCTCTGCCTTCAGCTCAGGTCATGATCTCAGGGTCCTGGCATCAAGCCCACATGGGGCTAGGCTTTCTGCTCAGCAGGGAGTCTGCTCTTTCCCCCCATCTCTTTCTGCCCGCCTCTCTGCCTGCTTGTGCTCTCTCTGTCAAATAAATAAAATCTTTTAAAAAAATAAATAATTGGGAGTTATAAGTATTATTTACCAGTGAGTTCTATTCATTTATAAATGAAATTCAAATGAGGATTCTATTCACTAATTACATTATGTCAAAATCATTAGCTAATGAACAACAACAAAAATAAACTGTTCTTATTTTTGGAAGAGATCATGGTATTTCCAACCTACTGAAATAATTCTCTATAGCATTTTGCTAACTGGCTCACCAGTGGGCATTTCAAATGGTTGAGGAGGACACTTCACTCTACCATCTGTTCACATAGATTGCAATCTAGAAAGGCTGTATACCTGAGAAAGGGATATACCTTTCTAACTTATCTCCTCTCTTCTTTTTCCTTATAAGGTCTTATTTTTAAGTTATCTCTACATCCATCATGGGGCTTGAACTCGCAATCCCAAGAACAAGAGCCCCACACTGTACTCACTGAGCCAGCAAGGCGTCCTGTTCTCTATTCTTAAATCTACCCACCAAAGGAACTCAGAGAGGACTGCAATGGTATAACACTTAAGCCTCCATGAAGTTATAGACTTGCAGTTTTTATTCTATCATTTCTCAATTACAACTCAACTTTTAATTCTTATTAAATAAATTAAATATTAGCAATGTCAAATGAACAAATGTCAATGTTGAATGAACAATGTCAAATGAACAAATAGAAGTCAAATGCAATTGACCAATTAGGAAACTTAAGAATTTAAATTTGAATAAGCAAAAATTCAGAGTCTGCCAAGAGACTATTCCAGAATGATGGGTGCCGAAATTGTAATTATCCAAACTAGTTGGATTTGTACCTTCTTAATGATGCATTAAGTCTCCAGATGACATAAATCATCTGTTATAATGATGTTAACAGTATAACACAGCAATTCTCATAGAGATATAAAAATCTGTTTCATCTTCAAATATCACATTAATAAATAGTTTATGAAAGTGATAAAAAAAACTACACTTTCTTTAGACATATGACTATCTTTTTTGACCCTAGAATGTTTTATCAATCTGTCCTTTACCACATTCACTTATTTATCCCAAAGATAATTTCTAAGCTCAATATATCTTATATGTACTTTATTTAGTCTTTGATAGATACAAGTAAGATTGGATTGCAGACCTAGAAGAGTCTATAAATTTATACTCTTTTCAGTAAGGTATTATTACTAAGAAAGATAATTTAATAAAAATCTCTTTAGAACTGTAATATTTGTATCTATTGTAAAATGCTTGAATTAATGGGCATAAATCTTCAAGTCCAAGAGTAAATGTCTATTTTGAAATTGTGGCTATTTCTAATATTCCATCAACTTTTTATAATTCAATATTCTTGACAATGACATTATAAAAAATTCTAATTTGTAGAGGAGACTCTCCTTTCCCCATAGTGTATTCTTGCTTCCCTTACCAAAGACCCAGTGACTAGACACACACACACACACACACACGGATTTTGTATCTGGGCTCTCTATTCTCTTCCATCATCTATATGTGTGTCTTTAAGCCAATAATGATGTTTTGATTACTGAAGATTTATGATATATTCTGAAGCCAAGAATGATGTTTCCAGCTTGTTCCTTTCTTAAGATTGCTTTGGCTACTGGGTATTTTGTGGTCCCAAGTGAATTTTGATATGGTTGTTTCTTTTTCTGAAAAATTTGTCATTGGGATTTGGATGTGCATCATATTGAATCTTTAGATGCTTCAAGTAGTTTGGATTTTAACAACATTTAGTCTTCCAAACCAAGAACATGCAATGTCTTTCTATTTATTTGTGTGTGCTTTAATTGCTTTCAAGATTATTTTATAGTTTTCAGTGTATGAATTTTTCAATTCGTTGAGTTTATTTCTAAGTATTTTTTAAAGTTTTTTATTTATTTAAGTCATGTCTGTACCCAATGTGCAGCCTGAACTCATCACCCTGAGATAAAGAGTTACACACTCTCCTTATTGAGCCAGTCAATAAGGAGAGTTTAGAAAACTGCTTAAAAAGCTTAGAAGACTGCTAAAGTACATGTTTTTCCGAGACTACAAATCCAAGATTGTCAAGGGCATAGATGAGGATGACCTTCTGGAAGACAAACTGAGTGGCAGCAATAATGTGAACAAAAGACAGAAAATCGCCCAAGACTTTCTCAACTCTATTGACCAAACAGGAGAACTCCTGGCAATGTTTGAAGATGATGAGATCAATGAAGTTAAGCAAGAAAGAATGGAGAGAGCAGAAAGACAAACTCGAATTATGGATTCAGCCCAATACACAGAATTCTGTGAAAGTCGACAATTAAGTTTCTCCAAAAAGGCCTCCAAATTTTGAGACTGGTTGAACTGCAGCAGTATGGAGATAAAACCCAATGTTGTTGCAATAGAAATTTTAGCATATTTAGCATATGAAACGGTGGCACAGTTAGTGGACCTGGCTCTTCTTGTGAGGCAGGACATGGTAACCAAGGCAGGAGATCCCTTCAGCCATGCCATTTCGGCAACATTCATTCAGTATCACAACTCTGCTGAGGGGTCTTGCATGAAGTCCTACCAGAGTCTCCTGAGAACACACCTCCTCCTACACCGACTGCCCCCTCGTCTGGATCACAGCACTCAGGGAAAACTACATCAGGATCCCTAGGGAATGGGAGTGCTGGGCAAGACTCAACTAAAACCAAGCAAAGGAAAAGAAAAAAGAGCACCGCGGCCTGTGGTGTTGAGGCTCACAGAGATGCCATCCAGCCCTGCCACATCAGAGAGGCCGTTCGACGCTACGGCCACAAGATTGGCCCCCTTTCCCCATTCACAAGTGTCTACTGCAGGAACGGGATGGCTTTTCTGGCCTGCTGATGGGACTGTGACTGTAACAACAGGAAAGGCAATGTTATAGTAAGGTGATTTCTGTTCCCCTCTTTGGACAAAATAAAATACAAGTTTATCTTCAAAAAAAAAAAAAAATAGGTGCCCCTATTGCAAAGTATTGTATTCTTTTGATGCCACCATAAATTAGATTATTTTGGGGTGCTTGGGTGGCTCAATCGGTAAGCATCTGAGCCTTTGGCTCAGGTCGTGATTTCAGGGTCCTGGGACTGAGCCCTGCATTGGGCTCCCAGCTCAACTGAGAGCCTGCCTCTCCCTCTGCCTCTGTCACTCCCCCTCTACTTGTGCTCTCTGTCAAATAAATAAATTAAAATCTTTTTAAAAAATGAGATCGTTTCCTTAATTCTCTTTTCGGATGGTTCACTGTTAGTATATAGAAATGCAACTGATTTGTGTATGTTGATTCATATTCTTTATCTTTAATCAATTTGTTTATTAGTTCTAGCAGTTTTTTGGTGGCCTTTAGAATTTTCTACATAGAGCAGATGTCATCTGCTAAGAGAGGTAATTTTACTTCTTTTCTGATTTAGATTCATTTTATTCCTTTTTTTTTTTTTTTTTGCCTCACTGTTCTGGCTAGGATCTCCAGTACTATAGAGAATAGAAGTAATGGAAGCAGTTGTCCTGGTCTTGTTCCTAATTCTGAAGGAAAGAGAGAGAGAGAGACAGAGAGAGAGAGAGACAGAGAGAAAGAAAAGAAGAGAAGAGAAGAGAAAAGAAAAGAAATAGGAAAGGAAAGAAGGAAAGAAATGAAAAAGAAAGAAATTGGACACCTGCCTTACAACACACAAAAATCAACTCAAAATGGATTAAAGACTTAATATAAGACTCCAAACCATAAAACTCCTAGGAGAAAGCACATAGGGGAAAGCCTCTTGATATTGATCTTGCTAACAATTTCTTGGGTATGACATCCAAATCATAGGCAACGAAAGCATGAACAGACAAGTACAT
Source organism: Taxidea taxus jeffersonii (assembly GCA_003697995.1). Taxonomy (NCBI): domain Eukaryota; kingdom Metazoa; phylum Chordata; class Mammalia; order Carnivora; family Mustelidae; genus Taxidea; species Taxidea taxus. Next base: position 46,653 of record ML107818.1, read on the forward strand.
CAAACTACAAGTTTCTGCAGAGCAAAGGAAGTAATCAACAGAGTGAAAAAGCAATCTATGAAATGGAGAAAAATGCAAGCAAACCATATAAGTGATGAAGGGGTAATTTCCAAAATACATGAAAAAGTCCTTACTCAATAGTAAAACAGAAAAAAAAAAATCCACAAATAACTTCATTTGAAAAATGGGCAAAGGACTTAGACCTTTCTACAAATAAAACATACAAAAGGCCAACAGGTGTATTAAAAGATGCCCAACATCAGTAATTATCAGGAAAATGTAAATCAGAACTGCAATGAGGGATCACCTCACACCTATTAGGTGACTATTATAAAAGAAAAGATAACAAGTGTTCATGAGGATGGGAGAATTTGAGATCATTGTACATTATTAGTGGGAATGTAAAATGGTACAGTGGTTATTGAAAAGAGTCTGCAGGTTCTTCAAAAAATTAAAAATAGAACTAGTATATGATCCAGCAATTCCACTTCTGGGAATATATGCAAAAGAATTAAAATCAAGACCTTAAGAGAGATCTGTTCCTTTGCTCACTAAAGCAATATTTGCAATAGTAAAAATATATAAACTATTACTTATAGTAATTACATGTTGAAAGGATAATAGTTTGGATATTTTAATTATATGTACACATATAAATAATTTTCATCTTATTATAGGATGGTAAGCTGCATGTGTGCCTTCTAACACCTCATCAATCAATGGTTTCTCTGGAGTCACTGACCATGGCTAAATTACATGCCCAAAGCACTATGCCTGGCCCATAGTGGAGATTCTAAAAAGGCTGCCAAAGTAGTTTCTCATTAACTTCACTTTTAATAGAACAAAACAAATCTAAACATCCATCAAAGCCATGAGTTAAGTTAAACCCAAATTAAAGCCAAAATTTATAATGAATTACAGACTTCACTTGAGTAGTTATTTCTTGTTGAATGTTTCTACTTGTACTAGACTGTGCATATGAACTTCTAGCATCACGTTAATACACCAAATAATTAAATGTTTAAAAAAAATGTATATATATAAATAAATGTTTGGTGTAGATTTAAGCACCCAAAGAAGAGGAATGTAATGCAGGACCTGAAGTGTACAATAGACTCATTTGGAGGAAATATTTTGAGTGGAAAAGAGGCAACAGTAAAACACATTTGATTTTGACATCGTGAGATTACACAACAGAAATAAAGTAGCAATGCAGGTGGATACTGCAGATATCTCAGAATTCTGATAGACAAATCACTTGTGCAGAAACATCTGTATTAGAAACCATGCAACCAACTATCATAGCTATGAACTGATATGGGAAGATACGTTCCAGTTCCTAGATATGTTACTCTCATCATAATTTGCATATTTGAAAAGTCACTAGGTAGATAAATGATGGAGTATAATAATCAATTATTCAAAGTGAAGTTTACATATCTTACAATAAGCTGATCAGTTCTCGTGTTGAAATCATATGTTACTAAAATACACATTGTAGTATCACTCAATTTAAAAAATGTTTTGGCATGGGACACCTGGGTGGCTCAGTTGGTTAAGCAGCTGCCTTCGGCTCAGGTCATGATCCCAGCGTCCTGGGATCAAGTCCCACATCGGGCTCCTTGCTTGGCAGGGAGCCTGCTTCTCCCTCTGCCTCTGCCTGCCACTCTGTCTGCCTGTGCTCGCTCTCTCTCTCTCTAACAAGTAAATAAATAAATAATAAATAAATAAATAAATAAAATCTTTAAAAAAAATGTTTTGGCTTATTAGGGGCCCCTGGGTAGCTGAGTTGGTTAAGCTTCTGCCTTTGGCTCAGGATGTGATCTTGGGGTCCTGGGACTGAGCCCTGAGTCTGGCTCCCTGCTCTGTGGGGAGTCTGTTTCTCCCTCTGCTTCTGCCCTTCCCCTGGCTTGCGCTCATGTGCTCTTCCTCTCTCTCTCAAATAAATAAAATCTTTAAAAAAATATTTGGCTCATAAAAAACTCTGCTTTTAGTTTCCATATATTTTCTTTTGTAAACTGAAAGAATTTTTATCCACGGGGTTTTAAGTGATGTCAAAACCTATCTAAACTTCCTAAACCTCCAAAAATACAAACTTTGGAACTGGGTATTAATGCAATTTTTATTGAGATGAAATACAATCAGAAATATAGCAGGTTCTTTTAAAGTACTTTCATAGGATGGAATCAAAGTAACTCCTAAATCTATCTTTTTAATTTCACTATTCATCACTGTAGAAATAAGGTGGAATCAATATCCTGTGGCAGCAAGTAGCCCAGGAAGCCAGGCACGCAAGCAGGAGCCGAGACCTTCAGCACTCGTGTGATTGACAGCCTCCTGAAAAACAGCTAATCATCCTGACAAGACTCTATTTTATGAAAACGAGTTGTTAGATTGAGAGCTGTCAGGATCAATAAATGTGAATTTTAAATACAGAGTCCACCTAATTCTATGTGCAATTTGTTTGAAATTATTTCCTATATTTTTATATACTTAGTGTCCTTCATTTAACAATATTACTGGGTGATAAATAGTTCTGAGTTGGAATATGTTTGTGCTGCTAACAGAGAAGGTTATGGCTGCACCCTAACAGATTAGCTACTTAATCTTCCTAAGATAATCAATATAATTATAATATATTCATTTGGTGTTATCAAAATCAGCATTATTATGAAGTTTAAGACACATTTATCTGTGTGTGTCCAATGTCTAGAAAACAGGATATGCTCAATAAATCTTTGTGGGATTTCATGGATGACAAACCTCAAAATAGTTATTAGCATCTTTAACCAAATACTCCCATAGTAATTTATTTTCACCTGTTATTTAAGGACTTGGGATATGATAATTAGTATTTGCCTTTGCTTCCTGAATATGTGGCAAGATCCCCTGTCAATGAAGCCAGCATCCTATGTGCTCTCAAACACATAATCATGCTTACATACAAGGGCTCTCCATCTAGCAGTGTTTTTTCATCTTGCCCCGAAATGTATCTTTCCACAGCTCTGGGCCTTTGACAGATTAACACACTCCACCGACAAAATCAGGTTTGTAATCTACTCTCTTGATTTTGTCATTAAGACCTGTCACTAAAGTTTTTCAAACGTACAATTTTCTAATTAAAGACATTCGTAGAGTACACTTGTAGAATTAAAAAGAAAGGACCTGAAACTTCTCAGATGAGGTATTAGGGGACAGAAGTCATGTAATTCAAAGAGAGTAGATATTGCTAAAAATCTTCCTTAATGATTCCCAGGCTATATTTCTACAGGCAGTCTCAAGAAGTGGCAAGGCAAATTTTCAACAGTTGTCCATATGTTATCGGTCTAGTTTTAGTATATATAAAAAAGAAAGATGCTCTTCTCCACCCCCCCCAAGCATCATTTATATTACTAGACAAGTTTTCATGTATATCCATTTGGTCCATATTTGTTTTCACTTTGGTTGACTCAAAATTTCACTGAGCTAGGTAGCAACTTTTTTAAGTTAAAAATTACAGCATGAAGCTGTCAAAGATAGGATGAACTAATTTTAAAGATGACATTGATTTATAGGTGCATGGTTTATAGGTGTATTAGCTTTCTAGAGCTACAGTATCAGAGCAGACAAATTGGGTGGCCTAGAACCCAACTGAGTCCTGGGATCTAGAAGTCCAAGATCAGGTCTTATCAGGGTTCACCCCTTCCAAGGTTTGGAGAAGATTAGCTTCTGGTGGCGTGCTAACAACCTTTGGTGTTGCCTCGTAGATAATGCTTCCCCCAGATCTCTGCCTTCACCTTCACACTCCATTCCCCTGTGTAACGGTCTGTGCTCAAATTTCCTTTTATGAGCACACCAGTATGACTTCACCTTCTGTAACACCTTATTTCCAAATAAGGTCACATTCTGAGGTGCAGGGGACTAGGGTTTCAACCTATGAATTTTGGAGGGATACAATTCAGACATTAACATACAAAATTCCGGACATATCTGAATGTGGTCTGCTTTATTTATTTAAGCCCAACTTAGTAAGAGAAAGTAGAAAGCAACAGAAAAATCTGGCTTTGATGTATGACTTGAATTCAGTGCTTTGTCATTCTTTTTTTTTTTTTTGCAACATATATAACTGAACAAAGGATTTGTTCATATTATATATTTTTTTATTTGCAACATATATAACTGAACAAAGGATTTGTTCATATTATATATATTTTTTCAGTGCTTTGTCATTCTAACAATGCTGTCTTCAAGTATTGTGAATGAATTTTTTTAAAACTGCAGCCTTCCGTGGATAAAAAAAGCAAACCCAATGTTTGATGTTTGGATAATAGATATTATTTTCTTCTGACACTGAGATGGACAATTTTCTCTTTATGCAGGCAAAACGCTCTCCTGAGTGCTTAACACTCATGAGTTAATAGCATTTTTTGAGGCTGGAGGAGAGAGAAAACATTGATACTGGTCTCGACGAGCAGCTCACTAGAGTGCACCCGCTATTTTTGTATCTATTCAAGTACAATTTACTCACAAATCCATGTGAGAGATGTAGTGACAGATCCTACCTCAGTAGATGCATTTGGGTTTTATCATTTTATTTTTAGGATCACATCTACTGATACTTATCTTTCAAATTCTCCTGTGGTTCTCCAGTGACAATGATACATGTTCTCGCCACGTGACTCCTGGCTCCTTGGTAGCAAGGTTCATGCAACACCTGAGCAGTTCTCTATAATCACAGACCCTAAAACGGTGCTGGGAGTACAGTATGCATCAGTGAAAGATAAAGGGCTTTGAGTTTCCCTTCACTGGTTTACTATGTTAACATTTCTTGGGGATGTATTTACATGACCAATAAGTGAGAATAAATCAATTCTAAAACTGCCAAAAAAATATTATTGAGTATCTCAACCCATGTCTTCCTTTTCTTTAGATTTTATTTATTCACTTGAGAGAGAGAAAAAAAGAATAAGCACAAGGACAAGCAGAGGGAGCAGGAGAAGCAGACTCCCTACTGAACAGGGAATCCAATGTGGGATTCGATCCCCGGACCCTGAGATCAGGACCTGAGCCAAAGTCAGAATCTTCACTGACTTAGCCACCCCGTGGCCCTGTGTATTCCTTTGAAAGCAGGTTCCTCAGGGTGCCTGGGTGGCTCAGTCAGTGAAGTGTCTGCCTTTGGCTCAGGTCATGACCTCGGGGTCTCAGGATGGAGCCCCACATCCAGCTCTCTGCTCAGCAGGGAGTCTGCTTCTCCCTCTGCCTACGATCCCCCTGCTTGTACTCTCTCTCTCTCATCATATGAATAAATAAAATCTTTTTTAAAAATTAAAAAATAAAGCAGTTTCCTCACCATAATTATCTGACCATTAAAAAGAAATCAACTGGTCTCTTCCCTCTGACTTAACAAAGCCTGAGCAAGTGAAGTCATCTGTATTAAAATGAGTGCATCTCATGACTTTCTAACTCCTTTCCTCTCATTTATTTTGTTCCATTATGTATGTGTGTGTGTGTTATGTAGAACAACACATTTTCATGTATTTTAGTTTCATCTATTCTCGTGACAAAGTGTGTGGCTCCAAGTTCTGATGTTTGATTGCCAGTACTTGGGGAAGCTGGTAAGAAAGCTCCCTGGTTTGGTACAGGCAGAGCGAAGGGAAGCATCCTTAGAGTGGAACCACTCCACAGAGACAGACACACAACAATGCAGCAAAATCCTGGCCAGCCTTTCTTGGTTCTCTCAAGCTACTAGAAGCCAGGATGTGTGTGTGTGTGTGTGTGTGTGTGTGTATGTGTGTGTCCATTAGGAACGACTTCAGATCCAAATATTGGTTGGGGATCCCTCTGGATTCTGCAGCTCTAACAACTCTGCTTGTATGGCTGTATTCTTTACATCATCAGACATCCATGGAAGAATAACTGCATTTTTGTCTTTGTCTTAAGTCATGATAGTCTAAAACAAAACAAAACAAAACAAACCACAAATAATTCATGTAGGGCCTTGAATAAATTGAGCAAAACAGAGAAGAGGGATCCATTTCCCCATGATGGGCGAGATATTGTATGTTTTCTTGGGTTTATTTTTTAGCTTTGTGGGAGCCTGAATCTCATCCTAATTTCCTTTGTAGTTAATCTCTGGAAAATTAATCATTTTAAGCTAGCCAAATATATTTAGCTCAATTTCAAGCAAAGAAGAAGTAAACATAATGCTTCTTTACACAAACAACTTTACAGTAGGAGGAGGATGCTGGAGCTGTGGGCTTCCCAGCCCCTAAGAGTTCATACCACCATATTACCAAAGACACGTTCAGTGATAGCATGTCGGCAACAGCTGGTCTTCAGCGGCAATAGAGCACTGACACCAGGAAAATTGGCAAATTCTACAAATTAGGACTTTTATTTTGAGAATACCATCAGATTTTTAAGAAGAAATGAAGGCGAATGATTTGATATTGGTCTTAATAGGTCTCAAAATACAGCTGATAGCTGCAAAGTTTGAGCTATTTTTCACCTACTAAATTAAAATTCTCTCACAAATCCAGGTGAGGTAAGAGATACACTGACAAATTTTCTTTCAATGGATACAGTTGGTTTTTATCCTCATAATGCTACCATCAAACTCCAATGCTGCAAAAGTAGAAAAAAAGAATAGGTGGGGAACAAATTAGCATCAAATGATATCTTCCTTCATATATCAAGTCAGCTTATTTGAGTTGTTTTTTTTTTTCAAAGATGTCTTCTCTCTGTACAAAGATGGGCATTGGGAGATCTATACCACGCTTACTTATGGCTGGATATTGATAAAGCCCACAATTTCACCAATGTGTGGGTCATATGTTAGAAATATAAGTCATAATCTCTAGGAATAGGGCCCCAAGAGACGCTACATCAGAAACTTATTCTGAAATCAGCAGGTTTGGTTTTGTTTTCTCCCTACTAGCAATATGACCAACCTTCGATCTTTGTTTCTTATACTTCAACCTTCTGGATACCTCTCAGTAAGAAGGTCCTCCTCTGTACGAAAGGACAGACACCCTTGTGGTAGTGACTGGCATCACTGAAATCTAAAGAATTATTTCTGGTTCGTCACTGAGTAACAGATGTTGTACCCAGATTGCCACACGATTCTCCCATCCGTGTAAATGAGGAACTATTAACCCAAAGCATTATTTTGTAAGCTATGACATCCTTGATTAATCTTATGTATGTTAATTAATAGAGCAAGTGATAGCAGTCCATAGACGGTTGTAGAGAGATCTATGTAAGGGCCCCTTAAAACGATCAGCATCTTGAGAGAAAACAATGCTTCCAACTGAAAGGAAAACTGACAGAAAAAATTACTGGGGACACTGCATATTAAGAAGTAAATAAATACTTTTGATAAAATTAAAGATCTATGCTATTGCAATATTATGTTAGAACATTATCAGGTAAGAATAGGACTATCTAATACACACAACACATCTCGATGGTGCACAATACTTCCCCTATTATCTGACAGTAGGAAACAGTCCTAAATGGGTTAATGCAGCTGCTCATGTTGACCCAGCCAGTAAAATGCATAACTAGATTTGAATTTAAATCTATCAATTCCAAAACGCATGGCATTTTTTTTTCCTGAAGCTTAGTCCTTAATAAAATTAGCACCACAGCCCCTCCTGCTTTCTCCATAATCAGGAGCCGCTCCCCTCAAAGGCCTCATTAATCCCAACTTCCTGCAGAACGATCACTCATTTATTCGGTCACCAAATATTTTCTGAGTGACTTCTGTAATAGATGCTGCAGAGTCCAAGGTGAATAAAACAGAAATAGTTGCTCTTTTCGTTGAAGTAGGAGACCAGTATTTTCAAGTAGTAATTGAAGGCAAAATTCAAAAAAGAGTTTAAGTCTTAACAGCTTAAACCCATGGAGGTTTGCTGAGGCAGCTCCATCTTTCCACTGGTCCGGCCTTCCCTGCAGCCACCAAGCAGTCCTGCAGTGGGAAAAGCAGGGCTGGGTGCTGATGGGTCTGGTGGGCTGAGGTCAGGAAGGGAGGAGGGATCTGCCTGGAGGATCCTAACAGGCCTCTCCAGCTCTGCCAGAAGGTGAAGGATCCTTGATAAGAATGCCCCCCATGACACCCATCACCCCAGGTGTCCCCTGCAGCAGAACTGCAGTTCATACTCTTCCTGTCATTGCTCGACTTGTCTTCTCATGATTAATCTCTCGAGGTTTCAGGAAAATGGAACTAACCACCATTTTGGAAGCTTGACATTTCTTGACGGTTTTTGGGGACATTGATTTATCAGTTCCTCAAACTCTACCTTCTCAGCCACAAACCAAATGAAGGTCTATCAAAGCAGATTTTCAAAAACTGAAAACACTATTTCCACTTAATATGTAGAAAGCACCAATGTCATATATTTATAACATCATTAATTAGAGAAACAGTAAGATGGTAAAGATGTGTCTAAGAACACTTAAGAAACCCAGTATGTAAAGGCATTTAAAAATCTATGTGAAAATGAGACTCCTAGATTAAATACAGAACTAGATAATGTGCTATAGGAATCAAAATTGTCGCCTTTGGGGTCAACTTTTCTACCAGACAGATATCTACAAATTAACATTCAACTTCATAATTTCTAAGGCATACTCAATTAGAAGAAAGCAGATTGAAAGCAGATAAATTACCCCAAAGAATTAAATAATAGGTAGGCCTATTAAAATATGCCCCCAGGTGATGATGAAAAAAACAGGTTGTACTTTTCTTTTTGTCTTATTTCCAGAATTTGGACAATTTTCCTTAACACTTCACATCAAATTAACATTTATCCTTACTGTATTCAGGAATGCATCCCAATATTATGAACTGTCCTCTTTAAAAACAGTGTGGTTAGAATTCACCAGACCACACACTGTGTAGCAGGTACACTGAGGACTAAGAGCCCAAATGTAATGCAATCAGATGTGTGGGATTACAATATCGTGTTCTGATTTGCAATGTTATGCCTTCCTATAACATCAGATGAATTGAAAACAACTGAGTTCATCTACACGTTATAGATGTAAAAATGTAAACTAAACATAGCTCCATCACATTTCCATCGATTTCTCCTTATCACCCATCCTTCCTGAGGCTTTTAAGATGCCTGATGGATGGATTTATTTCCAATCCAAGGGTATGTTAGGAAATAAATTTATAACTTATAACATCAAAATATGAAATTATGAATGCCCTCTACACTCTAATTTTCCAACACAGTTGTATTCCTATATCATATAAATGAGATTTTGCACACTTTGCTTTCATACGATTGCCACTATAGTTGCTGAGAAAAAACACATTATTCAAATTTTGCTGCTTGCAGGATCCCATTAAACAGTTTTAATGTACTTAATCTGTGCTGCTCTTGCTCAAGGGATTCTTTCAAAAACATTTTTGGAAGTATTTCTGTCTTTAATTTTGGAGAAGCTCCTGATTTCCTCTACTTAAAAATTAGAGGAGAAAATATGCAAATACCAGCATCATTTGCATATCTCCTCTTTCCTGCATTTTCCTGACCAATGAGCAGCACCCTGAATCCACAAATGCTAAGGACAAGCAGGCCTTCAGAAAGAAGCAGTCCTCTCCCCCTTCCTGCATTTCCCTGGAGACAGGAAATAGCAAAGAAAGCAGATCCCTGCAACCCCAGAGAGCTATAGTTTTATGCTTTCTCTTACTTAAGCTTCAGGCTTGAATCTCTGACTTTGTAGGAGAAACTCCATTTAAATTTCTCACTATCACGCTACTGTCCACTTACCCAACACGAGATACATCAACTTTTCTCCATAGTATTTTCCTTTACTGAAACTGAGTTTTCTTTCAACAGAGTATCAGCTTCTATTCCCCAAGTACTTATCAGCGGAGAGTCTAAATTATCTCTTTGTTTAAACATATTATTGACATCGTCCTCCCTAGCTTCCATATACTGGTCATTCTAAAGTCATGGCTATTTTATTTTCTTGTAAAAACTGACATTTTGTGGGCACCTGGGTGGCTCAGTCGGTGAAGCATCTGCCTTCGGCTCAGGTCTGTTGGGCTGGTTGAGAAAGGGGCCACTCAAAATGGCGGACACCCAAGATGGCCAAATCTCCTGCCAGAACTCCTATAGCAGCCATGTCAACCCCAGTAAACCGAAACTTAAGGCAAGCAGGAAACTGCTGCGACCCTACCCTCCAACTGCCAAATACCTTACCAAATATGGTTATGAGCCCCTGCCCTGCCTTGGCCCAATAAAAGCTCGCTCAGCCCCCTCCTGGGCACGACTTCCCTGACTCCCCCTCTCTGAGTCGTGGAACCTCACCCAAGGGTGCTTGCAATAAAGCTCATCCTTCGGTCACCATTTGCCTTGTAGTCTCTTCCTTGACTGTCACCGAGCAAAAACCTGACAAGGTCATATTCCCAGGGTCCTGGATTGTGTCCCCTATCTGGCTCCCTGCTCAGTGGGGAGCCTGCTTCTCCCTCTCCCTCTGCCTCTATTCCTGCTCATGTTCCCCCTCTCTCTGTATTTCTCTGTCTCAAGTGAATAAATAAAATCTTTATTGACTTTTTGTTTTCTGCCCTATCCCTTTCCATGAGCTCCTTAATATTCTTGTTCACCTAAGCCCAGTTCTCAGATACTTTCTTCTGAGTGGTTCAGAATCTGTACCACAAATTTTAAGTTTGATCAACAGAGAAGAAGAAAACTTGTGAAAATATCATCTTTGTCTGCAGTTAAGCCAGATAGAAAGAACTAGAAACAAGGATAGTAATGTATCCCAGAGCATGTTAGATGCAAACAGAAATCCCTAGTATCTTTTCCCGTTAAGCAAAACAATTTTGGAGGAATAATTTTATGATTAACTTAATTCTGAAGTTCTCATTTTTTGCTCTTCCTTTAAGTAGGGGCAGAGTTGTGTCTCTGGCATTTCACCACATATTGGCACACACCTCTAGTGAACATTGGACATTTATGTCCATTTACACGCTTTCATTATTACAAGCATCTCTCCTGACCCTGTAATAAAACGTCACTCAAGCAGGTCTTTCAGAAAGCCTACTCCTCTGTAGCAGAGCCCTGCAGCAGATCTGGAAGATAATACATTCATGGTTTATGTTTCTCTATCTGCTCCACCTTCAGAGATGGTCCCAGTCTTTTTTCAAAAAATTACTTACTTATGTGTTTGAAGTGTCACTAACACACAATGTCTCATTCCTTTCTAGTGTATGACACAGTGATTCACCAAATCTGTACACTGTACTCAGCACCAGTGTAGATACCATCAGATGCAGTTCTGGTCTTACATATATGCTAAAACTGTGTGGTGTTGGGGAAAACCAGACTCCTTGAGGCCCCGTAATAATAAAAGCGCAATGAGACAGTTGAGTCAACTGTCACAACTGAACTTAAAATTAAAAAGCATGACACAAGATGATAACAATGAGAAGTGCCTGGGATCCAGGATCAGGATCTTTCTGTAATAAGAGGCAAGCAGTCTGAGCCTGGGCCGTCAGTGCCCAGGACCACAGCAGCCTTGTCTCTCCAAGTACCGTAGGGGTACCTCCACCATACCCTGCCCAGTCTTATTCTGACCCTTAATGGTTGGAAGTACTGTATTTAAAAGGTAAGGATTCACTACGTATGTACATGTCTAACTATCCCTAACCCCTACTCCTTCAGGTACAGAAAGACTCACTTCTTTATCAATAAGAATCCTCGCATTATGATTAGAATGCTTTTCTCATCTTTCCTGCCTTCTTTCCTCCCTTCTTTTAATGTGCATACTCTTTCCCTTCTATTCATTTTGACATAATTCCTTCAAAAACTAGCCCTCAGTGAACATTAACCAAGGGTTTTTGAAGTCATTAATAGCTTTAACCACTACTACCCATAATCACTCAACTAGAAACATGAGATATCATTTTCTTCTTCTTCTTTTTTAAGATTTTATTTATTTATTTGAAAGAGAGAGAGAGAGAGGTGAGCAGGAGGGATAGGGAGAGAGAATCTGAAGCAGACTCTATACTGAGCACAGAGCCCGAGCCGGGACTCAATCCCAGGACTGCAATCATGACCTGAGCCTAAATCAAGAGTTGGACACCTAACTAACTGACCCAGCCAGGTGCCTCATTTTCTTCTTAATAAAAATGGGAGTAGTCATGATATTTACATCAATATTATCATCAGCATCACCATCATCAAGATCATTTCTTAAATATCTACCAAGTAACTGTTTTAAGAGTATTGTATGTCCTATCTTGGTCCAAAAATATTTTAGTCCAAATTATCAAGTTGATCATTTTTTTTCTTTTTTTAAATATTTTATTTATTTATTTGAGAGAGAGAAAGAGAGGATGAGTGGGGAGGGAGAGAGAGAGGGAGAGGGAGAAGCAAACTTCCTGGCTGAGCAGGAACCCCTAGAACTGATCCCAGAAGCCTGGGATCATGACCTGAGCCAAAGGCAGATGCTTAAATGACTGAGTCACCCAGGCACCCCAAGTTGATTAAATTTTCAAAAGCAAACATAAAACATCTTTAGGCAGCACCTAAAAACTTATTTAATAAGATGCCTCCAAATAAACTGAAAATCTTCTACTGCAATTCCATACATCTCCAAGCACTCTATACAAACTGGCATTCAATAACATTTCTGAACAGCAGTCATTAAATAATATCCCATTTTCCAAAAACTCATTTTCATCTAT